>QLSR01000191.1:1921941-1993905 GCA_031780015.1 Citrullus colocynthis
AAAAAAAAAAAAAAAAAAAAAAGACTGAAATGAACATTGCTTTGAATGTGCACTAAAATGAATAAAAAAAATAATAATAATAAAAATAGAGAAGAAATCAAAATTGATATTTAAACGTGTTAGAGACCAAAATGAACAAAAGCTTAAAAAATATGCAAGGATCAAAAAACGATTTAAACCATAAATTTGTGTGGCTAATATTTCATATGTGTACTTCAATTATCTATCTTGTTTATCTATTCCTTTTTTGTACAACTGTGGAATAAACGACCGGACTTTTGACCTTTGAGTCCTGAAAAAATCATGTCAATTATCAATTTGTTTTTTTAGCATTCAAAATATTTAATTGCTTTCCAATATTTTGAATAATATTTTTTCTTTGTAATTAACGTCAATTAACTAAATAACATGTACGACAAATTATTCAATCTCCTAAAATTCAGATGATATCATATGACTCATCCGATACAACTCTACAAGTAAAGTACCAATTATCATTAAATAATAATAATAAATAAATAAATAAGTCGATGGTTTCATCCTCCATCTATCATTATTACATTTAAAATAATAATAATAACGTTATGTGACATTTCAAACATCGTTTCTAAAAGTTTGAGTAAGCAACTTGGACAATGTATAAAATTTAAAAATAAATAAAAGTGATTGGAATGCACTAAGACATGAAGTTTGAAAAAGAAAGCTAATTACATGAAAGATGGAGCAAGTCAAGTTGAAGGTCACATGTGAAGTTTGTTATACACAAAGAGGAAACTGCCAATTTTTCCAAGAAGAAATTGCAAACAAATGTCCAAATTAATCAAATTATTCAAAACACTCTTCAGTGTTCAAATCAAATAAGATTATGACCTTGTAGTTTCCTTCTTTTTTCCAAGAATAAAACGCATTAATTATGGCAATATGCAAACTAAAATTGACTTCAAAGTTCTATTCATACAAATAGCTGTGGTATTTTAATTGTAATTTAATATATGTATATAAATAAAGCAATTCTATTGAATTAAGTCATTTGGTTTGAACTTTCTTTATTTAATAGGAAGAGGAGTTTTTAGGAGTTTTTCAAATTTTTTTATTAAATTTGATCTGATTTGATTTATTAGTTGAAAGTGGAGGTGAGGAGATTCAAATATTGATCTCTTAATCGAAGAGATTTATCTTGACCAATTGAACTACATAATAGACTTCATTTGATTTCAAAATGTTGAACAAATATTATTTTCAATGAAGTCATTTGATTTCAAAATGTTGAACAAATATTATTTTCAATGAAGTGTTTAGTTTACCATGAGTTTTTATTTTTAGCTCAATTGTGGGAGTGGTATCACATATCTCAATTCAATTAAGAGCTTATATATACTAAAAAGTAAAAATAAAATAAAATAAGATTTTTTTTTTTTTTTAAAATAGTAAGACTGTAGTTTGTGCTATTTGAGTTCAACTTCCTAATATTGAATGGTTCAAAATTTAGAACACATCAATTGGATTGTATAAATAAATAACTCTCATAATTTTTCTTAGGGAAAACATGATACTTTTGTATAATCTAATCTAATTGTTTGGGAAAATTATTTTTTAGTTCCATAGTTTATAAGAATAGATATATTTTGTCTCCGAGTGTTTAGAATATACTTTTTAGTCTCTAAGTTTTAAAAAATAGATTCGAAAGGTTTTTCAATTATTTTTCTTTGATTTTTTAAAAAATAATAATTATTATAAAATATTTAAAATTAGAAAAAAAATAGTTTTAAAGAGGAGATGATTTTTAAAAATTATTCTTCTAATTTAAAATGTCATATAATTATTTAAAATCATAATAAGAAAATTATTTGGAGGATCTCTTAAACCTATTTCTAAAATTTAAGGACTAAAAAGGTACATTTTTAAAAATTAGAGACCAAACACACATATTATTTAAAACTCGAGGACTGAAAACGTAATTTTCTAAAAAATTAAAATATTTGAGTATTCCACATAAATCATCTATGTTTGGCAATAAATTAGTGTACTTTCTAGTCAATAGATAAGATATTACCTATTTACCATCTTCAAAATCAATAGTCCACTCTCCATTTTATAATTATTTAACTCAAAATAATAAATATAAATAAATGTGATTTAAATTATTTATTCATCATCTATTCCAAAAATCATTGAGAAGAAAAAAAGGAAAAAACAAAAGGGTAAATCACTTTCGAGTCTCCTGGGCATTGAGATATTTGGTCAAATTAGCTCTTAAGTTTCAAAAATGACAATAAGTCCAAAGTCCATTACATTTCATTAATGTTCGATTTTAATCCTTGAATTACCAAAAACTTGTAAATGGAAGTTAATGTCACATCTTAAAATATTATTATAATATATATATATATAGTTAAAAACTAAAAAAAATATTTATTTAAAAAAAAACATTTTCTCCTTTATTATTATTAAACCTCCCCCTTTCTGCGCTTCCTCTTTCCTCACTCATTTCTTGTCCAAATCAAAGGTATCGAGGGTGGAGGTAAGAGATAAAAGTTATTCGAAGAAATTACTTTCTTGATCCCTAAATTTTGAACAAGGTATGTTTCGTTTCAAAAAAATTTTAAATATACTTTTCTAGTACTCGAACTTTTTAAGAGGAGTGCATTTGATCCCTAAATTATTTTAAATATAACTTTCTAATCCTCTAAAGTATTTTTTATTATTATCTTAAACAATTATATCACATTTTGAATTAAAAAAAATATGATAAAAAAATATTTTTTGAGATATGATATATTTTTTTTCAAATTTATTTTCCAATGTAAGGTAATAATAATAATAATAAATTACTATTTAGGGGCTTTTGGAACCTATTTTGAAAAACTTGAGGATAAAGTGCATTTTCAACCAAATGTACATATTCTTAAAATAAGAAAGCACATCGATAATTTTCCCAAGTTATTTTTTATATTTTTATTGTATTATTTTTATAATTATTTTTTAATTTAAAATACGATGTTAACTAAATCTGTAAATTCAGAGATCAATTTTAAAGGTTATAAACTTAATTGTTCAATTTCAAAGCTTAAGAACAAATAATCTGAAACCAAAAATCAGAAGTGTGATCAAAGTTTTTCCTGTGGTTAGACATTGTCTAAAGGATCTTACACATTTATACCAATGCGGGTAACTTAAATACAAGACATGGCCAAAATTGCTCATTCATTAATGATTTGTATTCAACTTAGAACATCATATTCGCCTGAAACTATAGTAAAATTTGAAGCAAACGGTTTGAAACTCTTCAAATTATAAATAGAAATAATTTTGACTCATTTTCTTTTCAACTTCTTGGATGTTTTTCCATTCTTGGACATTTTTCCACCCTTTCCAGTCTTGAGACGCAAATACTTTTCAACATCGTTATTGTCGTTGTCGTCGTCGTCATCTCCACCTCGCCTCCTCCTTTTACCACCAGTTTCTTTAATTTTCTGCACATGTTCGATAACCACATTAACCAAGTTGGGAAAAGAAAAATTTGAGCATGCAAGGAACTATGTAATCCATCAAAACACGTGATTTAGGAATAAGCCTAGATAAGTTTGGTCTCTACACTGAAACTTATCAGACACGGAAATGAACGTGAAATGACGTATTGAGGCACGTGATACACACCCCTGATTACTGAAGTCTATGGGTTCGTGTTAGTTCCTTCAGTATGAGCCTTATATCTTGAAATTAATTCATCAAGTTGATGATAAAATACACGGACGTTCCAGTGGACATTATGCACTCGTTACACAACAACCCCTTAGAGGAAGGGCCAAGCAAGGTGGACAACGGGTGGGAGAAATGGAGGTTTGGGCTCTAGAAGGATTTGGTGTTTCGGGTGCTTACATTTGTATATAGGGAAGGATCAGAGAGGTGTATCTTCTTTTGGACACAATATGGTTTAACCTAAAAGAAATTGTAATCATAATTTAATACCATGAGAGATATTCTCTTTGCCTCTGTCACACGCTCTAACAGCATCAAAACTTCCTCTTCTTGAGCGGAAAACTGGGGTAATTTTTTCCCTGCCATATTAATAGAAGTCAGTTATATAAAAATAAAATAAAATAAAATAATTAATAATAATAGTTATATAAATAAGGGTCCATCCATCAGTTACCTATGAGCTTCTCTATCTGTATATACCACTCTAACTCATACTGATTAACCAAGGAGATGGCAACCCCAGAACGACCTGCACGAGCAGTTCTTCCAACTCTATGTATGTAATCCTGCAGACAAAGTAGTCTTAGAAGAGCGTTGGAAGAGATTGAGACCTAACCCTTGAGTTAGCTAAACGCCAATTTCCATCAAGTCTCAACATGTGGGTTTTTAGTTTAGGCAGTTCTTCAATGGAGCTAATGGTCGAAAGGTTTGCAGTAAACTAGCAACATCCAAGATTATAAGATAACAAAAATAGTAGAAGAGTATTTCAACAGAAAATAAAATATTATTAATTGGATCAAGTTAAACCCCGAAAACAACTAAATAAGAAAGTATCAAGCATGTAGTGGCTGAATTGGAATATAAGAAAAAAAAAAGATACATCAATACATAAATTAACGCAAACAGCAGAAGGCATAGAAGCTAATGATACATAGCATTGCAGAAGGAGAACCTTGGAATTTGAAGGAATATCATAATTGATGACCATATCCACAGATGGAATATCAAGTCCTCTGCTAGCCACATCAGTACAGATGAGAACATTGCACTCTCCAGCCTTGAACTTATTTAAGGCTCCTAGTCTCTTTGCCTGTCAAAGATATGATCCATGCACAGAGTTTAATTGAATAATTCCACAAAATGATGAAGCTGTTAAACAGAATGCTTAGACTATTGAGTCATTAATATGTATTTACGTTCGTATTTTCCAGGTTTATGTTTTTTCATTTGCTTTTTAGTTTTATTTCTTTGCCTGCGACATTTGCTTTTTAGTTTTATTTCTTTGCCTGCGCTTTTCAGTCCCGTGACTATTGTACCATGCTGTCCATATGCATCTTTTCTCTGAATCTCTGATTGACACAATAATACAATTCTCTGCAATTCCTTTTCATTCTCTCTCTCTCTGTTCTCTTAGGGTTTTATACTCATTTTCCAAAGAAAAGAGAGGTTTTCCCAACAACCAATTCTTTTTTAGACACAACTAATAAGCAAATATTAAACCGCTGAGTTATATCACAACAATACCTGGGTCATCTGACCACTTATGGGTATGGCTCTTAATCCAAGATTTCGAAGAATCAATGATAGAAGGCGAGTGGCATCACAAGTGCGAGTGAAGACCATTGATGTTGAACCAGACATCTCAGTTAAGATATAGACAAGATAACACTCCTGTACAAGATGACATGTAATAAAATAAGGCCAACAGTAAAATAAATGTGTTTTCCTCCAAAAGTTGAAACGCCAATCCCTACTACACTCCCAATCATTTGCATATAACAACTGCCAAGTGTTTGTAGAAGACTGCCAAGTGTTCTTTTAATAGATCTTTTCATAGAAACATCTGCTTTCATTGAGGAAAAAATGAATGAATACAGCAGCATACAAAAAGTGTTTTTCTAATAGTAACTTAGTTTGTGGTGGGTATTACTTTTTGTTCTTTCATTTTTCATCTGTATCAATGCAAGCTTGGTTCTTTATTTATTAAAAAGGAAAAAAAAAAAAACAATCACGCTTGGGGGAATGCATGAAGCCTCATTCTCACCCAATTATCTACCATGCTTCAAACTAATCAACAGATGTTCATTCTAATCATCCATACATACAAGAGAAAAGATATCAAATGGTATGAGGACTCACTAGGGGGGAATTGGCATCCTTAAAATATGCAAAATCAACAAAATTAGACATAAACAAAAAAAAAAATAAATAATAAAAAAGCAAAGTATGAAAACCTTATACTTCGCAGGGATAAAACAATATTGCTGCTTTAGTGTGTCTACTGTGGAATATTTGGTTGCCGCTTCAATCTGAGAGAATTCAAGACAAAGAAAAAATAATATTTAAATAAACTCAGGAAATGAAAACACGATCTTAGATAGTCACGATCATACCTTAACAGGATTCCTTAAGCATGCCCTTTGAAGTTTCCGAACCTGTAGTCTCAACTTGGTCAGCAATTTAAACCATTACAAAACACTAAAAATAAATCTACCATTGTTCAGAAAATACTTATTCAGAAAAGATAATGACGCACCACATCTATGCATCCAGAATAAACAATTTAATACTAATGGATGATACTTGTAAAGGGTACGAATTACGAGGTGCCGAAGAGAAAAATAAAGATAATAATAAAAATAAGCACATATAAAAAATATATAAAGCATTGTGACGATGAGATATTGAAAAATAAACCCAGGAAGCTTTTAAGATTGTAAATGTATAGCTTTTATGCTACTTATTTCTTATTTCTTTAAAACGTTTATTAAAAGAAAGCAAAAGGAGGGGAAGAAAACAAGGAACCCCGAGGCACAGCACCACACATGCCTCAATGACGGTGTTTAGCATCTCCCATGCCCACTTATAACATCGTATATTGAAAAACTAAACCAAGGAAGCTTTATAATATTGTAAGCATATAGACTTCTATGCTACCTATTTTTATTTCTTTAAAACTTCTGTTAAAAGAAGCAAATTAAAAATAAAAATAAATAAATAGAACCACACACCTAAATGGCAGTGTATTAGCATATCCCATAGCATTGCATAAGATACAATGGTGACAGCATGATAATCTTTTCTGTTGGAACTTTTTTAAATAATTCTTAATTCTCTAACACAACATTGTTCTTCATGGAAAATAAAAAGGAAAAGAAAGAGATAAAAACAGAAAATCAAATAAAGTGTTTCCTCATATACCTTTTTCGTCATAGTAGCAGAAAATAGATATGTTCTCCTCTCACGAGGAATTTCATTCAGAATTTCATCAATTGATTTTTCAAAGTCTTCATTCAGTAACCTATCTGCCTCATCAAGAACCTGCTCGACATGCAAAACAGGCTAGTCACTACAAGCTTATTGTCTCACCATACCAGGAAAACTCGAACATAATTGTGTACAAAACTCACCAGATACTTCAATGTGCGCAGAGAAAAACCTTTCGTATTGGTTAGATGGTCCACAAGGCGTCCAGGTGTCCCAACCTAAAACAAAATAAATGAAATCTTAAATAAACGTCTAGATAAAAGGATAATGTCAAAAAAGAGGACATAAATTTTCACATAGACCATTGCAATCAGGTTCAAGAGAAGCAGGAAATATCAAGGAGACTTACAACAATATGTGGCCGTTTTGCCAGGTTAATGGCTTGCTGCACCATGTCTACCCCTCCGACAAGCTACAGAAGATTAGAAGAAAATACTCATCACCAATAAGGCTCCTTGTTTGTGCTAATTATCGAAGTACAAAAATGCAATGCAATCTCTTATAGGAGCCACACTCCATTTGTCATCCAATCAGTTCATATGACCTGATCTCTATGACATCCAATCTCTCTTTCTGCCTTCTACTCACAATTATAAGCCACCAATGCAAACTAGACCCCTACATGCAAGCTTCCTATAAACACACTCCCATGCACTAATCTATTCTTGAACAAACCACCTCCCTTTAGATAGCAACAATTGATTGCCAAACTAGTCTTGATTCTTACTCATGAACAGGATGATAATGTGCACAAATTACTTAGATTTTTCATTATTTACCGGTTAAGACATAGTAATTTGATACATACATAAGCCTTTTTTTGCTCAAGTATAATATAATATCCTCATGATTTTTTATTCTCAGTATACTTTATTAGTTGAAAGCCTACCACTGCACACTTAATACCAATGCCAGACCCTAAAGCTTCGAACTGCTCAGCTATCTGAATTGCAAGCTCCCTGAAGAATAACAATAGCAACAAATAATTGTAGTTTATAGACATGCTAAAATCTTTCAAAAAGATGCGTAATCTCCTTTTTAAGGATAAAAATGTCTGTGTACATATAATCTACTACAATTCAGTATTAAACCTTGTGGGAGAGAGCACACAGGCAAAAAATGCTTGAGGAGCTTCCAAGAGAGCTTGCAAAATGGGAAGAGCAAAAGCTCCAGTTTTCCCAGAACCAGTTTGTGCAAGTCCAATTAGATCCTTTCCTGCATTACAACAGCCATAAGGTTGAACATTACCAATACCACAAACATAAGTTGAGAAGAAATTAAGTAAAAACAAAGCATGAATAAAGGGAAGAAGAACCACCACAGATAATTATTAGACCTGCATTACATAAAAGGCTCAAATTAATTTTTCAGTAATAGATATCTTTTTGATACCCAGGTGCAAGGGCCCAGCCTACTTTCCTAAGACCCAGGTCCTAAGACATCAAGGGTTGTTCTTATTAAGCTCACCCGAAGGTTCGAACACACAACCTCTGGGTAGGCATTACCAAAAAAGACCACATAACTTTGCCAACAGGGCCGGCCTAAAAAAACACAATATTCCAAAGAGACGAGGGCACATTTGAGAGAGCTAAGAATTCTCTCCAAGAAGACCTTGCTTTCTCTAAAATTATTCACACCTGACTTCCTTCACAAAACCCTACTTAACCCCTCCTTCCCATGGCCTCAACATCTGGTTCCTTCGTGGTTCCCTCCTCCTTTCTCTTGTACAACCTCCTTCCACTATCCACTAACATTTCGGTCTACCTGGAATTACCTTCTTGCCCTTCCTTCCATACATGTGGATGATTGGAGGTCTTGCAATAGATTAACATGCGGTGTCCTACTTTATGATGTTTCACAATATCCATATCGTCTTTGTCACATGTCTGCATATGTGCTTGCATTTCTTTTACAACATTAGATACATCACATGTCCAGGCAACATTAGATACATCACATGTCCAGGTGGAAATTCAAACCTACAACTTCATGTTATCCTATGATGCATCTATATTTCTTAGCATAGGAGAAACTTATTACTTATTAGAAGATGTCTAATGTGCCAAGCTTCAAAGTCCACACTCATAATAATAAATAACATTCACCATCAACGATCTTTCTACCACTCAAGAATATCTCTGGAATTTTGGATGGATTTCATGTCTGGCCTACCGAGAACCAATTAGGTAATCATTCTACTTTTGTTGTATTTCATCTTGATGCTAAATCTCTCAGCAAAGTCTCAGTCACTAGAAAGCTAATCATCCTTGAACAGACGGCCATGCATAAGTAATGAACAGAATGCACTGCCGTAAGCAGTGACAAGCCTAGACAGAGGAACTTATGTTTGTTATATTTAACGGCATGAACAACTGATCTACTAATATGACACAGTGAAAGTCCCATCGAGAACATCTAATAAAATTATGACAACAGCATTCAAATTTTGCATACTCGCGATCCACATCTAACCATTGATTTGATCAATTTACCTATTTTGCAAGTAAAGGTCAAGAAGCCATAGTTTCTACTGGAGAAAGCCAAAAACTTTAATATAGGAAATATTTCTCAAAAGGCAGCTACCACAAAAACACTATGGGCCTTATTGATCCTTAAAAAAGTGAGACCCAGCATTTAAGTGATTGCACTGTCTCCTGATCTAAAAACTAAAAAGAGAAAGGCAGCAGTGGGACAAAATAACTATCCCGCACATAAAACCAGAGCTATCCAACTTAATCAACCTAATACTTTTATGTGTATATATATATATATTGAACTGAGTAAATGCATAAGCTAAAGAAAGAACCTTCTAGGGCATGAGGAATAGCCTCCGCCTGAATCTTCGATGGATTTTTCCAGCCTAAACTCTCGCATGCCTCCACCAATTGCTCACATATCCCTAAGCTCTGAAACGTCTTTACCTCTTCTTCACTGTCTTGCTCCATTGCCACCGTTCAATCTGGAAAATAAAACAAAACAAAAACTTGGGTTATAGTCCTTGATTTAAGATTTGATGAGACAGAGGTAAAGTTATAAACATGAGAAGGTGAAGAATTAGAATTGTGAAACTCAGTACGGAATAAAAGTAAGTAACTTCAGGGATAATGCTCGTTGCCAGAACACATCTATACCAATAATAAAGGTTTGTCATCAGAGGGCAATGAATTTCTCTGGCAGCATAAAATTACTATAAAAAGTGTACATTAATTAGACCAACATTACGAAATATCATTTTTTGATAGAGAATCAAAAGTTTTCGCTGATAATATGAAAAACTACTGTAAAAAAACCGAACTCTAATAGACCCAATACAGAACAAAATTTTCAGCAACGAGAAACACAGCTGCGATATATGGTGCTTCAATGACAACAAAAGTACCTCAAACCTTGACCGATTTAAACTTCAAACGAATACCCCCCGTGAAATCACCTCACGAGCTAAACCACTTGTGACTAATCGGAACCCACCGTGAAACACACAGCAACAACCATCGTCTGATGCTACCGGAAAACCAAGACCCACGCCGTTTCCAGCCCCAGCACCGAGAGACCAACAGCCCTACGTTAAAGCCTTCTTCACCGAGACCCACGGCGGCGTAATTCCGTCTGTGAACCGAGACCTCTAAAAATAATGACCGGCGGCTGAGTTTCTCTGTCTCTCGGTCCGCGTGTTTTACCTCTGCTCACTATTGTAGGTATTCTGAAGACCAGCCCTAAAAGATGAAGTTGAATGCAATTACAATTATACCCTTTTCTTGAAATTACTTAAATGTCCTTGCTTAAACCGACAACTTTTTTCTTTTAAAGAGAAGAACCGATAGCTTATTATTCTTAGTGAGCTAAATTACTAATTTTTGGTAGAGTTAAAATTTGGTTGTAGAAAATTAGAATTTAATTGTTATTGTTTGAGAAAATTTAGAATTTAGTTCTTATTTTAGAGAATATTTATTAGGATTTTATTAAATTATAGAATTAAATTTTATTTATTTTTTTAATTGTAGAAATTAAATTTACAATTTAACTTTTGTTAAGTTTTCACCTTCTCCTTCGTGACACATATATATCTTTTATGAAAATGTTCACAGAAATATAGACATCAATGAAAATTTCTAAAAAAAATATGAAAACTATCATCTGAATGAAACATTAATTGAAATAAGTGCATGTGATATTCATGTATTTCAATAGTAAATTTTCATTTACAATAAATAAGTGAACCGCAAAATAATGAAAATGACACATAAATATAGTATTGCACACACTCTATTGGTTAAGTTATAGATCATATAGTTTGGTGAATGTAGCAATCTTCTAAGTGACGAAGATAAATTTAGACGTAAATTGAATTCTTAGCTTGTAATGGTGTATTTATAAGATGATTGGCGAATTGCATGTTTTCATTTTCAGATTAGGTTAATGAGATGGATTGATAGGACAAGATTTGAGTTAATTATGGATGGAGTATTATTAAGTTCAAAATTCATGAATTTTGGTCCATTCCAATTTGAAACTCACGAATTTTGGCTAACTACAATCAGCATTTGTAATTTTCGATCAAATTCTGATTGGAAATCATGAATTATAGTCAAATTTGTTTAATCTCTAATGAATTTCAGTCCGTGAAAAAAAAAATTCATGCCTTTTCCATGAAATCTTTTTTTCGTTTGAATCAATGTTTATTTAAGTTTTTTTATGGTTTAAATAAAAAAAAAAAACACGATCTTAAATAATTATTTTAAGAAATATCATTCAAATAAATTCTTCAATTTAGATGGATAGAGTTGATTTTAAAAAATGACCCCTCATAATTTTATATCAAGATTTTATCAGTTGATGTTCATATTCATCCGTAAGATAAAGATATATACTCATATAAATTATATAAAAAAAAATGAATGGTAAATTTGATCCAGTTTAAATTATAATTAACTTTATTCCTATAATTTGATAAAAGCTTCCTAATTAGGTGGAAAGATTTTATTAAATAATATGCCTTAATTCTAATTTTTAGAAATCATATTTGTAATTTAACCTAAAAGAAAAAAGTAAATATTTTTAGAGAGTATTTTTTTCCCATTTACGTGTGTTATAAAAGCAAAACATTGAGCCAGTAGAAGTAGAGATGTTTTGATGTTTTTTTAGGTGTTAATTAAACAATTAATGGCGTATTCTGTCACATACCAAATTTGATCATGAGATTTTTGAATATATAATTTTAATCTGTTCATCCATCGCTGAAATGGGCTGAACCTTTTCCACCAACCGCCGAAATCAATCTTCTTGAATTTCTCATCCAGTCTCAGTCCGGTTCACTTCTCAGCTCCCCTTTCCGAAGTTCAATTGATTCTGCAGATCATATTCAATTTCGAAGCAAATTTCAGACTCGATTTGGTGATCTGCAAGATCTGTTAAATGCATCAGGTTTGATCGCTTTGGTTTTTGAAGGTTGAAGACGAAGCCTATTAGTTGCTGAGAAGATGCGAAGTAAGGGGTCGAATGCTCGCCTTTCGGGCATGCCTATTCGATCCCGAATTCCCACTCTTTTGCTCTCCATGTTCGCTACCTTTGCTTCAATCTACGTCGCCGGCCGGTTCGTTCTCTTTGATTCCTTCTTTTCAACTACTTCTTCCGTTGGAGTTTGGTTATGGATCATTTTGAATTCTGGATGATTTGCAGGTTATGGCAGGATGCGGAGAACAGGGTTTACTTGATTAAGGAGCTGGATAGGCTAACTGGTCAGGTGGATAGCCCGCTTTAGCCATTAATGCTGCTTAATTATTTGTGGAATTTTTCAGTTCACATTATTTGTAAGCGACAATTGAGCATCTGCATTTCGTATTATACTTGTATTGAACTTAAGCTGAATTTCAGCTACTATGTTCTCACCAGCGGTTCAATTATTACATTGATTGGATTTTTTTTTTCTCATTTTAAAAAAATTAATTGGTATAAATGTCCTTCAACGGCATTGTAGACTGTAGTATGCATAGGGAAGAAACGGTGGTTGATAGCTCCATGGAGGTCCTTGAAATATAATACATTACAGTTTTTTTCCTTCAAGATTTCCCCTCTCTTAAAGGAACATTCATGCATGGAGAAACTCAGTATGGGTTTGTTGATTTATTATATTTTCTATAACTGGCATCTTGTTACAGTTTGTTTGGTAATTGTCAAACAAGTACGGATTTCTGTTGTTTTTTAAGTATTCAAGGACAAAGTTGTGAAACCTATAAAATAAATCGTGTTCAAGTAACTAAGTAAAGTTATGAAGACTGTTCTTGTTTTTTCTACTTCTTGTTTGTTTGTTTGTTTTTTTTTTTTTTTTTCTTGACAGAGGTATGAGTGGATACCTGGATCCTAATACTGGATTATTTAAATCAACCAAAAAATTGGTTATTGATGCTGGATTATCACTATGAGATAGCATAGGATGATTTAAGTGGAGCATATTTGCAATGACCAATGAGGCTACGGCTTAGCCAAAAAATGCAATAGTGGCTATTAGTTCTTGGCTTTGAATTTTTTATTTTTACACCCGTTCTTTTAGCTGTAGATACAATTACATTGCAATTAGTGTTGATTTCATATGCACTTGTTTACTTCTATCTTCTCTGGATTGCTCAAATTGGTCCGTGGAACTTGTACAGGGACAATCTGCCATCTCAGTGGATGATACATTAAAAATCATAGCATGCAGGTACTACTTATTTTTATTCGGTTGGTTGAAACTATCTAATTTTAAGTATACAGCTCCAGTCTCTTGTAATATCTATACTTCTTTATAGGGAACAACAGAAGAAGTTGTTGGCGCTTGAGATGGACTTGGCTGCTGCTAGGCAGGAGGGTTTTATGGTGAAGCATTCTAGAGAGAATAATGAAACAAAGATCCCCTTGGTCGTAATTGGAGTCATCACCAGATTTGGCCGCAAAAACAATAGAGATGCAATTCGTAAAGCATGGATGGGAACTGGTAATGCATCATGCTTCCCTGTGGCCAAAGTTATTCACATACCCAATTTCTAGGATTGAGGTTCTGTATACCTCATAGAATAAACAAGGAATAATCAGGGTTAAGAACGAATAATTCAGACTGGAGGGTTCGTTGTGGGGTAAAAAAGATTGCTTTTTGTGACACTGCAATTCATTGTTGAATAATTCAGATTGGAGCATTCGTTATGGTGTAAAAAAATTGCTTTCTGTGACACTGCAATTCGTCGTTGTACTTTCTCATGGCAGGAAAACAAATGTCTTCCCTCCTTTCTGATTGCTACATTTTGTGAATATAGTTTGTGTTTATGTATATTGCAATAATTTCTTAACGCTGTTTTTATTGAATGTTTAGACCTAAAAGCTTCATTTGCAGGTGCTTCTTTGAGGAAAATGGAAAACCAGAAGGGCATAATCGCTAGATTTGTCATCGGGAGAAGGTTTTACTCCTATTCATTTGTTAACTCTATGTCTCAATATTCTGATTTTCATTTGAACGGCTTCTTAACATATAGTTTTTTTTTTTTTTTAACTTTCTTGCAGTCCAAACCGTGGGGACAGTTTAGACAGGGCCATTGACGATGAAAATGGACAATATAATGATTTCATTATACATGTATGTTTTCTTAATTGTTATAGCGGTTTTGCTTCAGCATCGAAATCATTTGTTTATAGGGAAATAATTTTGGAGAATGATACACAATCCTTGTTACCTGAGTAAAATTTAGTTGATTGGCTATAGCCTACTTCTTTACAGAATGACCATGTGGAGGCGCCTGAGGAGCTTTCAAAGAAGGCCAAGCTTTTTTTTGCTTATGCTGTTGATAAATGGGATGCTGAATTTTATGCCAAAGTCAATGATGATGTTTATATAAATATTGGTTAGTACAACTAGTGAGATGAATAGTTAGCCCCCGCATTCTGCTTTGCACGTAAAAATCCCCCCTGAGGAAGTAAGAAACAAATTCAGTCTGTCCGTGAAACTTCATGCCTCATACTAAAACAATCATTTTCTTGATATGCCAGTGCTGTGTCTTTTTGTATTAAAGTGAGATAGTTGATGCAATTCGACATTAATTGAGTCGCACCATGATGGATGGTGTTTGTGCATTATCTGTTTGAAGACAGAGGGAGGTTCTTGAGGATACTGTCTCTTTTGCTGGGTTAGAAATAAATATAAAATTTTAAGAGGGTAGAGAAGTCTTGAGAAGTTTGAAGTTTAGTGTGCATGTCAATACTTTGTCTTGGGTCTTTGTAGTTATCCGGTCATCAACAAGGATTCTCTTGTAATTTTTCTTTTCTTAGGGCTCATTATATTAAGGTTTCATGGCCCTTTTTTCCTAAAGGAAAACATTCTCTTGTGCTTTTTCTTATGAAACATAATGATTACTATACCTTCAAGGTTATTTCTCCCCTTGAAGTGAAGCTATTCTCAACTTCTTCTCATTTTGCGCTTATGGCATTTGTGACTGAAAATCTATAAATTCGCTAATCATATCTGCAAATTACTTTTGTTCTGTACAGATGCCCTAGGGAGCACACTTGCTTCTTACTTGGACAAACCTCGTGTCTATGTTGGGTGCATGAAGTCTGGTGAAGTATTCTCAGAACCGTGAGTATGGTGTAAATCAGCACACGCATTTAACGTAGGTAGTGGTCATTTGACCATGAAATTAAATCTCATTCTCTACACTTGGATCTTTTCAGGAGCCATAAATGGTACGAACCAGATTGGTGGAAATTTGGTGATAAAAAAACGTGAGTTATGTAGCATGTATATATGCCATATTACAAATAATAATGTTACTTATTCATGCTGCTAATTTCTCTCGATTGCCGAACATGCTAAGACTCTTTTGCTCTTCCACTTTTACGATGGTCTCAAGAACTCATTACACTCAATATTATTATGTTTATCATGTTTTCGCCTTTGGAGAAATATAACAATACTCTAGACAAACTCATTCCACTCAGAAGTGTTTCTTTTTTAGAAAGTACTTGTGGAAAAACACTACTCCAAAGTTGTAGGATCAAACCTTATTGTTTATTGAGTAGTTTAATAAAAGAAAACTTTTGCTTAAAGCACATATTTTAAAAGCATTTTGAACCACACCTTGACTCAGTGATCTTACCTCGATTTGTGAACCATCTTTTCAGCGACACACTGTGAAAGTTATCTATACTTCTTTACGACTGTTTTTCATATGTTTGTATTCATTTAATAAAAATTGTTATCCCTGGCAAACACAAATAGATACTTCCGTCATGCTTCCGGCGAAATGTATGTCATATCAAAATCTTTGGCCAAGTTCATTTCAATAAACAGGCAAGTGTTTCTACTTGTGATCCATTGTCTTATCTGCATTTTACATGGCTCAACACAAATGATTACACCGGGCTTATCGAATCTGCAGATCCCTTCTCCGTTCTTACGCCCATGACGATGTCACGACTGGTTCCTGGTTTATCGGGCTTGATGTCACGTACATTGATGAGGGGAAGTTTTGCTGCTCTTCTTGGTCTGCAGGTCTGTCTCCCCGTTTCTAATAGAACAGATGAGAGCTTCAAACCCAAAATTTCAACATTAACATTAGAATACCAAGTTTGCAAGATGTTGAATTTTCCTTTTTTTTTCTCCCTTTTTAGGAGCCATTTGCGCAGGTGTCTGATTGCTTTGCTTGAAGATCCTTGATGGGAAAAGGGGAAATACCAGCCTGAAGAGAACACAGTACTAATTTATATCTTTTTGATGTCTTTATGCATGGCTAGACGAAAGGCAATAGCTCTTCCGATTCTGCTTTCAGTTTGTTACGCTAACGCCGAGTTCTCGAGAAACTGGCCAGAGGTTCAACAGTTTGTAAGATGCACAACACAGAAACATTAACAGTTGAAGGGGAAAAATAGTATTTTCTTCATTCTTTGGACTTCACTTCATCTTAACTGACGTTCTTATATGTGATTTTGTCGTTCATTTAGCACATCCGGATGTATTTTAATTCTTTCAGGCGAGTTGGACTTCTTGAGAAATGTAGATTTAAAGGCACAGTTTTATAAAGCATCTATTAGTAAACTCTCGTACTGTCTTTCATTTGCATGTCCATGTTAACAGAAATCAAGAGTTTCCAAAAGTCATGAAGTTGAAGTTGACATGATAATGTCTGAAATGTTCTTGTAATATATATAGAATGAATTTAATGGACTACCAAAACCATTTCAACGATAACTATTTTGTTTTTTGGTTTCTAAAAACTGTATTGTGTTCTTATTTTTTAACTTTGTTTTTATTATATTTTTTACTCAAATTTTAAAGGGAAAAAATAATTTTTTAGAAACTTGATTTTTGAAGGTCATGTACTCATGTATACTAGTTTAATTTTAAAAAATCCAAGAATTATCAGATGGAGTAAACATCGAGAATTATCATTATTGAAATTCAGTTTAAGCAATGAAGTATGTAGTTCATGGCACTAAGGTGACAACGGGCTCATGTTGTCCCACATGCAATAGGATTCATATCACAAATAATTATAGTCCAAACTTGAACATAATTTAATTTAATTGATTAGCACAAAATATACAAAAAGACTAACTACATTTTCATTTCAAAATTATCTAAAGTTCTGACGTATTTTGGACACCTCTAAGAAATCACTATAACAGCCACTATATCTATTTCATTCTCTTTATCTTCTTGAGCTTCATAAGATAACTCTTGGCTTCTTTGGATATGATCGAAACCAATCAAATTCCTTTCTTTACTTTAACGAAAAATAGTTGATTAGCCACTTCTATTCTATTCGAATTTGTTTCCTTCCAAACTTATATTAATTTTTCTTGATTGCTCATCAACCAAGCCATCTAACAAAGAAAACTATTCTCCCTTTGTTTATTTGCAATTCTTCTAAACTGAATTTACCGCCTATACAATGTTTGAAAGCTGCTTCAAAGATCTAGTAAAAGAAGGGGACCTTTAGAAGTTTGCTGCAAAAACAACATTCCATATATAATCTCTACGAAAAAGGTGGTAACTTGATAAGCCATGTGGGTCAATTGCTCCAAAATATCAAGCGAAACCAAAATGCTAATGGAAGAGTAAGGTTATTTTGGATCTCATTCGATAACAATTTGATTTTTGAAAATCTAGCTTATAAACACTACTTCAAGTGAAACAACACAATTCTCATAAACCAAATAGTTATCAAGCATTGAACTTTGCAATCAACCTATCAGTTAATTCTGCAACAGTATTCAATCCAAAGACATGAAAAATATAAGACGTAATCATCATTACCTTCCATTGAGAGAGTCTGCAAGTATTGGTGAAACACCATCAGGTAAATGAATACAATACACTATAAATGCCTATATTCTTTATCACATTTACAATCCCACGAGGCCTCTATTGTCATATTACATATACAAAGATGTCATAGTTGAAGTACAACAGAATTCTTGACACAACGATTTCCATAATTCTTAATTAAGATGTACCGCCAAGAAAATGAGCTACAGCCTTATCAGTGTCATTGTCATACATGAGCAATGCCTCGACCACCTTGATGGAAGAAAATCCCATTTCTCGTAGAAGTGTGTAGCCTTTTACAAATTCTTGAACCTACAAAGTTACTCAGACTGTCAGCAAAGCCACACAAAAAACTCACAATAGTCATGAAAGACATCATAGAATGAAGTACTTTAACAAGGTGGAATTGGAGGAACTAAATCTGGAAGTTATTACTTGATAAAACTTGGGACTAACTCTGAACTTTACAGACTAGATTAAGAAACAAAAATAGACTTCAGAGAACGAAACTATGTTTTAACCTCTTAATAGGTGAAGTAAATTGTATCAAATAGCGTAAATGATAAGATAAATCAAAGTGCTGTGAATAGATCCCCCATCTGTGCATCGCAAGCAAGCAACTTAATTATAGTAGAGTCAGATTCGAGAAGTAGAGATAATCCTGCAAGTTTTTTA
This sequence comes from Citrullus colocynthis, assembly GCA_031780015.1. Taxonomy (NCBI): domain Eukaryota; kingdom Viridiplantae; phylum Streptophyta; class Magnoliopsida; order Cucurbitales; family Cucurbitaceae; genus Citrullus; species Citrullus colocynthis. The sequence continues at coordinate 1,940,873 of QLSR01000191.1, forward strand.
CACACGTTATCTAATATGTGATAAATCATATGAAGTATACATATCTCTGTTCTAGCCATTATAGCACTTGTCTACAGCACTAAAGGGCACGAAAAGTTAACATCTTTATAACAATGATAACTTGTCGTCGTCTTGGCCTTCCTCCGACTTATCAAAGATAATACCTGACCTTCCTCCGACCTACCACTAATAATACTTGACCTTCCTCTAACTTATCACTGATGATACTTACAGCACTAGCCAGTAGCCGACAACAACCCAACCATGCACCACTGTGTCTGCATTCCGAAAGGCACCCTCTCTTGCAAGAGGACCACTTCACCATTTTGTATAAATGGACTATATATATGTGTTAAGGTCAGCTGTACCTCAATTACTCTCATGGAACAAATTACGTAACTTTATACTTAGATGCCAAGAAAACTCATATGATATAAGATATTAGATCCTAGGTAAGTGGCCACCATGGTTAAACCCAATCCCTCCTTTAAGCACTATGTAATTTACATGGGCCCTTATTGACCAGGGGGCCAATCATGGTGATTTATCAAGAACATATCAAATGCCTTAAATACAATACATTACAGTAAGATCAGATCCCATATTCGTAGGATGTCACTACACCAATCGTTCATAATTACCTTGGTAGGACTGTCGCCATAATTAGCAACTGCAAATGAAACAGCTTCCCGACTCAAGCCAGATGCAACATACTTGCTCACAACTGGATCTCCAATTGAACCCTACAAGGAGACATGTATACTCATAAGAAGATATGTAGATTGTGGAATCTAAACCGTGAGACATACCATATAATACCATTTTGAGAAAAAAAGGCAATCAAAGAGAATCAAGTAGTTTTCCGTTCTTTTTCAAGAGACAATCAGCACAAAATTAATAAACAAATAAATAACAAGAAACAAAGAGTTTAATTTGCAAATCATAAACAATAGAATTTCTAAGGTAATAAATATGTGGCTAATGATGTCAAGGATAAGGAATTAACCTACTAGAGATTAAAAGTCACAGATATGTTTCGAGAGAAAGAAAACTTTATAGATAAAATCCTAGTTAAGAAGCTCACTGATGAAGAAAGTAAAAAGAGCATATAAATTAAGAGAAAAAGAAAAAGTTACCATTGAGGATGTGGATTCCACTGGCTTAGAAGGAAGATGTTCCAGCCCAAACCGATTCCAGTTCGGAGTTTCTTTCTCTGCTTCAGCTAAAACCTTTTTCTCAAACTCAAAATCAAATTGGAAATTGCTCCGAGGAATATCTCCAATTTGTGGAGATAATTGAGGCTGTAAGAAAACGTCAAGACATTAAAACCCAAAGCAATCATTTTCATTACAAAACAAAAGAACCAGAAAGTCACCGATATCAAGATCCAATTCACATTCATAACAGAATTCACAATCTGGAGCAACAAAATCAAAACTCACCGGAGGAGTAATTCGATATTCCGGTTTAATGGTAACCCTGATACCCAATCCTGCTGTACAACCAAATCAACCAATCAAAGTCAATAAGAAAACCACAAAATCCCATCAATTTCATGGGAAAATCAAACAATTCAAGAAAACCCTAAAACCATTTCTGAAATTCACATAAGCTACAAAAGTAAGCGATTCGTCAAAAACCCATCATAACGTAAGATGGAAGGCGATGAATTTACAAGAGGAAGTCGGTGATGGAGATTGAGAAGAAGAATGATGATGGGAAGAGAGACGGGCCACCGGAAGGGTCGGTGAAGGAGCTTGTTGACCGATCCTGGGGTACATTGACTGTGTATACATGGGATGGGGAGAGGGAGATGGGGAAGAAGAAGCGGTTGGGCCGTGCATCGGCGGATGAGCAACGTAGTGGCCGGACTTGTTTCTGTAATCGTACGCCATTGGAGAACAGAGGAAAAAGCTCCGGGAAAGACGGTGGACAGTTGACAAATCAAGGTGTTGAAGTTGTAATGTTTCGTTCCCAATTTATGTTTTCAAATTTTGGATTTCATTTTCAACAAATTTCTCTTTGAGATTCGTTTTTCAAGATTGATTTTGGGTTAGTGATTTTGCATTTCTTTTTCTGTTTAAATTTTGAATTTCAGATTTTAAAATAAAAATAATATATCGTAAAATTCGTATTATATTTTATGTCTTTAGATTTACGATCATATGCTAGACAATCTAGATTCTATTTTATATTTTTAGATTAACTTTGATTGACAATCTAGATTTTGTTTATGTTTTCGGATTATGTGATCTAAATAATGCAAATTACAAAAACATTTAGAAATAAAATATATTGTGTTATAAAATTAATTCATTTTTCAAAAGATGTAAGGTGTTTTATGTAATGTATTATAAATTATGTAATACTATGAAATAATAGTTATATAACTTTTTAATATAAATCATATTTATAAGTAAATTAATAATAATTTATTGTCTAAGTTAAATTAAAGAAAATGTTTGGTCCCTGAGATTGAAAATGTATACTTTTAGTATGAATTTTTGGAAAAATAGATTTAAAAGGTCTATTTGCTTTCATTTTGTGGAAGAGAGGAGAAATAAATTTATTTTTACTTCCTTGCTAACAAATGTCAAATCAAAATTTAAAATTTAAAAATAATAATAATAATAATAATCTGTTACCATAACAAAAAAATTTTAATTTGTTACCGTAACAGACCAAAAAAGTAAGGTCAAAAGACCTTTGTAATTATTTCTTAAAATTCAAGTAGCTTTTAAATTCGTTCTAAAAACTTGTACATTTTTAAAAGTTCAAGGCTAAAAAGGTAATTTGATTTTCTAAATTCTAACTTCTCGTTTTTCTACTTGGTCTTGATTTATTTTATCATCCCTTTGTCAAAGCATTAAAAATCCCAACAATAATGTGAGGCCTAAGGATACATTCAATTGAGCAATCTGTCTTAGAAGACCATCAAAGGCATAATCTTAGCTTTGTTTATATTTTATATACAAAAAGCAAGGAGCAGTTTCATGCTCAAATACAACAAAAGGAAGAGAGAGAAAAAATGAAGCTTCTAATAAGAGAATACATACAATGCGTAAGAACTGGAGAGGACTACAAACAAACAATTTGATGTTGCAAGTTAAAATGCTCTCATAGATTAAATATGTGGTCACTTGCACCAAACATGGCAGCATTGAACTGTCTGGTATTCAAGTCGCCCCCATCCAAAGAAGAACCAAATCTGTCGAGCCACTGTGTCGGGCTTTGGTTTTCACTCTCCTCTACCCACTCCGAAGTCATATCGATGTCATCGAACTGGATAGGGTCAGATTCAAGGGGTTTTGTTCTCATCTGTCTAGCCAACTTGAGATTATAGTTTATGTAGACAAGGTCATTCAACGTTTCCTTGTCAATTTTATTACGTTTTTCAGAGTGAATTTGCTGAAACATGCTCCAATGCCGCTCGAAGGAGAACGTACTGCAAACTTGACTGAGAATCCGTATTGCAACTCGTTGTAACACGGGCGCAGAGTCACCAAACTGTTCCCACCAAAGCCCTACATCACATCAAATCAATGGTGAGCTACGAGCAAACCAAATGAATGTTGAACATCAATATGCTTACTAAGGCATCATGGCTGTAAGGATTTTTGTTACAATCGGGTAGAAGATTCAAACTTTCAACCTTTTTGTTGAGGGCATATGTCTTAGCTAGTTAAGCTATTCGTAAGTTAGCCATTAGGGGAAGCAAAGGCTTTAAAATAATAATTAGCTCATCCATGTCAACTAAAATTAGAATATAGTATTAATAAAATTTGTCGTATCATCTTTTTGTTAGGTCAACTAAACATCAAAATATTTTCTTGACCAGTTAGAATTATTTCCTATACGTTAAAGGGTTGTTTAGGGAGCTAATTTGATTATTATAGTAAGTAGTTATTATAGTACGTGGATTATAATAATCTATTTTTGGGTGTAGACTATTTGAGAGGATGCTACAAAATAGTAAACATTGCATACAACAAGGGTTTTCAAATAGTTTTACCGTAAGTTTGGGTTATAATAATTGGAAACTTCAACTATTACAGTGGGAGACTCAACCATTGAGTAAGTTATAATAGTCCACTCCACTCAATGCAAGTTGACACTCCCTAAAAGACTAAAATTGCAGGTTCCAAAACCTCCTAATAGAAATCAATTCTAAACCAAAAGTATGATTTGGCCCCAAAACTATTAATACGTACCTTCCTAATTCAGAGCGGCCAAAATGACAAATCATTTAATGGAAAGAGCAACTAAAAGAAGAAACGAAAGAAACCAATGCATTCTAGACAATTTAGTGGTGGCAGTGAAAAGATAGAAACAGAACACAAAATACAGCTCTATCAGTAAATACACTTGTTAACTATATTTATGAGAACCTACAAATACATGTTAGGTTACCACCTAACAAGAACACTCCAGGACAATAAAGAACACAAAGAACACAAAAGGGTAGAAATATATGTTGCAATATCACTAATGAAACTACAATATACCAATAGCCTTTCGAGAGGGTTATCTCACTCCCAAATTCTCCAACTGGAAATTACTACCAAATTCTTCACACCTTGCTCCCTCTACTTATAACTAAAAGCCCTAATAAACCTATAACTAAAATCCCTAACAAACTTACTAGCTAATTACTAATATACCCCCTCTAATAACCATACTAATAGTCCTAATATTTCCCTAACTAAGGGTCTTACGATATATTGAAAACATGAATAGTTGATAGTTCTAATAAAATTAAATTTAGCTGTTTTGTTATATTCGGATTTGAAACTAAGAAGAGGAATTGCCTTTTTAATATTCCAAGATTTGACAATGCAGGATTCTACCAGAATCTTTGGGTAGTTGCTCAATCAAGTCCCCCGAAATGCGTTCCCTATTTCAATAAAATTGTTTATAGATATTTGTTTAAATGACAATGGAAAGAAAACTTACAAGGCGAAACTGTATCTCTTGCTTCCATTGCTAAACTGCATCCAAACATCCCATTCGCCTTTGTGAAAGTAAATATTTGATTGGTAATATCCCGTCTCATCTCTGGCAAGGGGAGTAATTTCTCCAAAACATTAAAGAAATCTTCTTTAATGGAAGTTAGGAACTTTATTTCTGGATTATACTGAATACTTGGGTTCAAAAATGCAGCTGCTGCATGAAGCGGGGAATGAAGTTGGTCTCGCCACTTCCTGTCAACGATATCAAGAAACGTCTTGCACTTGATCTCATCCATTATATAGTACGTTCTTATTGATTCTTTTGCTCTAGTCATTAACTCATATATACATCCCACAGCAGGTTTACCCCCACACACTTCTCTCAAGACTCTTAGGAAAGGCTCTGATATTGCCACACATTCTTCCACTGCCCTCCAGAAATCATTATCTTCTATAATGGCAATACAAGAAATGCTCTGTGGTTTATTTGAATAAGGATTCGTGGTGTATTCAGGGCTGTTGAACATATGCTTCAGTCTTGACCTTTGCTTCAGAATAGATTGTAAAGACAGGAAGCTCGATACGGGTTTCGATATCCCAGTCCGAATGAGTTCTTGACCGCCAGTGAACCTTCGCATCAGGTCCAGCAGTGAGGAACTATTATATAGAAATTTTGATATGGTTTGTGCTTGCAGGATACATCTGTTTACCCAATCTACCTTTGAAAATTCCTCCAAAATTGCATTCAGGCACTGCGAAGCACAGGGAGACACAAATATAGTTCCGTAAGTCTGGAGGATATGATTTGCAATACCTGAATAATTCAAACTACTGTCCATGATTATCTGCACAACATTTTCATGGCCAAAATCTTGAATTACGGAATCAAATAAATCAGCAAGGCACTTTGTGTTCTTGAAATATGTAGATGCATCGACGGATTTGTGAAAAAAGGTCCGGGATGGGGATGAAACCAAAAAGTTAATCAAAGCTCTTGATTTATTGTCAGTCCATGTGTCTACAATGATTGTGCAGCCGGTGGTAGCCCACTCCTTCTCGATATCCTTTGACTGAAGGCTCACTTCAGTTTTGATCCTCTCCAACCAAGTAGTCTTCAGAGTTTCAGCAGAAGGGGCTGTAAATCCAGGGCCACATTTCCCTATTGCATCGATCATTAGCTGATAGGATGAAGATCTAGCTATACTAAAGTCTAGCTTATTCTCAAAAAAGAATAAAGCAATGCTTTTCTCAGCATTTTCATGGTTGTGTAATGACGGAGGAGCCATGGGAGTAACAGTTGGAAAAACTTTGGCAATTGGTGATGGGGCCTCCATTGAAACAACAGATTTACACATTGACATTGATGGTGCATTTTCAACAGTCTTGACTTCAGCTAGCTTCTGTTTTTTCCCACTGGATGTTTCCTTGATCTCCTCTCTAGTTGCTAGTATCGCTCTCACTCTATCAGAAACATCGTCCCGCACTTTACTACATGGATTTACACCTCTACTCGGTAGTCGAGATAAATGATGCTTCAATCTACTAATCCCGCCATTCAAAACTCTAAGACAAAATTTGCACTTTACCTTGTTACCATCTAATTTCTCGGCATATTCCCAACAAATATCTTTCTCACGGACCACTGACAAAAGTAACAAACATCAAGCAGCTTAATTGGTTGGTCATTCAAGGACAAACAAACCGAAAACTTATAGAATCCACAAAAGGAAAAAATGAACAAATGAATGCATATCAGGGTAAAAAGCAAGAATCTAGTTTGGCAACAAGCATTGCGCAACCAAAAAGGTTCGACTCACTCAGGATGTGTATGTGTTCTGATGTTCCGACAAGTCAACCTACTCAGGATCAAACCAAAAGGACAGTAAGCAGCTGAGAGGCCAAGATGAAATATTCACGATTAGTATTAGAAAGGTCAACGCTCAGACCAGAAAATAAGACTCAAGAAACAACAAAAGATATAATTACAATGTGACAGTAAGTTTATCTCATGAAAGCTCATGAAAGAAGATAGATGGATTAAACTGCAACCAAAGAAGGGACAATGAAGCTACATATAACATGAAAATAAGGACCTCAAATGTGGTATCATGTTTGATTGCTTGTGAATTTGAGAGATACAGAACATGCTTAATTTGAAAAACATATAAATTCAGTGGTGAATTTTACAGCTGCTATTAGAAAAGGACTCCCTGCATTGGTTAACTGACTGATGTTAAAACATTTTCTCCCTCATTTTGATGGATTGAAACTCCTCGGGAAAAAAGGGTCTTCCAAAATGCCTCTCTCAGCAATGTTCAAAACTAACTTACGTGATAGCATGAACTTAAAGCCACACCATTCGTCTTTGAGAGAGAAACTAAAAGCAAAATCAACTGCTCTGGAACTAATAATAAGGGTGTCAAATCACATTCTCTTCTGCTCTGCAGAAGGCCTTTTTCTTCAAACAGACCCTCATTTTCCTCCTCTTTAACTTTTTTCAAGCATTTAAAATCAACCCATTTCCCTCCACCAATTTTCTCAGAAGCCAAACGAGCCAGAAACCCATTAACCTCCACATTAAAGAACGGAGACATTACATTACACTTCTACTTTCCCACCCAGAAGCTAGATTTTCATCAAATTTAATTAACAAAAAATCCTAAAACGAAAAAAGAAAAATCCCAATAAGAATCTTCCACCAACTCAAACAATCCCACGAGGAGCTAAGCGATTGCTTTCTAAAGCAAACTTCTCTCCCTCAGTTTCCCAGTAAACAAACAAGTCGTAGAACCAAATTCCCACCAACCCATTTGAAAAATCCCAACAGCTTTTGCCCTTAATTCTCTCACGACAGGCAAAGAAGCAGCAAAATCGAACTGTAAAAGCAAATCGCAACTCATGAACTAAAAATAGAGCTGAAAAAACGCAGCATAAAGTAAGATAAGAAAAATCGGGAAAGAGGGAATGAAAACGAAGGAAAATTAACGAGAAATTTAAGGGTAACTTACAGAAGAGAGAGAGAGATTGGGTATTTGGGTGTCGTTCTCGACGGAGAGATGAGCGGAGGGTTCGCAGTAGAGGAAAAAAAATGATCGATTTATCGCGAGATTTTGAGCGAGCTCGAAAGCTCTATTATCAGCGATCAGCGCTTAGCTTTTTTTTTTTTTTTTTTTTTTTTTTTTTTTTTTTCTTTTTGTTCAGTCAATCTTATTTCTTTTTCTCGTTTTCAAAAAATTTTCATTTTTTCATTTTTTAATTTTCCATACGATATATCGCGGGCCGTCCGATCCAACAACCAATTGATTATAGGTTACTTCAGTTTAACCCGACATGTCGATGATATAAGTCGATGTGTCGACATATTAACGACGTCGTATGTGCGTACTGAACAATTGACGAAAAAATAACATCAGAATTGGAAGCTTCTCTCTATCAGAGCCAGGTTTCGATCCTGGGACCTGTGGGTTATGGGCCCACCACGCTTCCGCTGCGCCACTCTGATTTGTTGAGATATGTCTTTAGAGACTTTTGTAAATTAAGTTTTAATTTCGTGGTTTTAATTTATTAAAAGTTTTTCTTTTTTCGTAGAAATAATTAAGAAAATTTCGTGGTTTTAATTTATTAAATAATTTTTTCTTTTTACATAGAATTAATTAAGGCTTTAACTTAAAAGAAGAAGGTTCATTAAATTGAATTCTTTTAATTTAAATAAGTGGATGAAATTAATTTCAGCACAAAGTGTTCGAAAGTTGCCATATTTTTTTTTTTAATCAACAAAATGAAAGTGAGCTTAGTTCTACGATAATTGACATGTATTTTTTTGTTTGAGTCAAAATTTGATCACCATCTAGTAACTGTTGTACTAAAAAAATCAATTTTAATTTTCTTTTTAACAATATATAAAATTGAGGTTTTTTTGACATTTTTCTATTTTATTTTAGAATTGAAATTAATCGTCGATGGTATTTCAATAGTTTATGGTACACTTAAACATCTTTTATGGTTAACACCTCTTATACAATAATTTTGTGTATTGATGGTTGAAATTAGATTAATATTTGACATTTACTATTAAAATTATTTTCTCAAATCAACTTCATATTTCTAGTTTTTTTAGATGATGTTATAATATATAGATTTTTAAGAATTTAATTAATGTGATAATAATTTAACTATATAAGTTGTGCTCAAATTTGCAAATCAACTTCGAGTTTCAACATGAAAGACTCGTATATCGAAAAATAACAATATGCACATTAATGTGGTGCTCACCAAACACCCTCTACCTCAAATACTTGCGTCAATTTTTTTGGACTAGTATAGTAAGAAGTAGGGCTATATTGCATATATTTGTACAATCTTCTTTCTCTATTTATACAACATTAACTTGACGTTCTCGAATTGGTAGTTACATAATTATTTGAATGCAAGTATTATAACAAATAAAAACTATGATAATTAATTATCCAAGTTAAAATGTCAATATAATAAAATTATTAATTTAAGATAAAATTTGACTCACTCTTACTATTTTTTTTAGTATAATAGAGATTGATAGAATTCAAACTATGTACCTCTTGATTACTAATACATGCTAGTTATCAGTTGAGCTACGTTTTAGCTCTGCAAAACATAATAATACTATAGTTGTTTTTATAATAATAAGAAAAACTAGCCAAATTCAAGGAGACGACAAAAAAGGAAAAAATGGATTAGAAAAAGGGAGAAAGGATTTCGGTGGATTGAGATAGGTCATAGACTCATAGGAGTGGTTAATTTTTTACTAATTAATACAAAATATATTGAAATGCAATAATTAGTTTGCCAAACAAACCAAACTTCCATCCAATCATTTTGATTCCTATTTCTTTAAATAAATTTAAGCCTTTCAATTTCCACACTTTTGTCTCCTCTTTTTTCCACGTTTAAATCATATCACCTGTTTTCTTTAGTCAATAGGGGAGAGGAAATATGAACCACATAATTTTAAGTCATTTGAATATATATTTTGTAAAACTAGTTTCAACTTAGTTAAATTCATTAGAGAGATTCAATTATAATTTATGCATGCACGAAGTAACGACCATGTTTGTCTTAGAAAGTTAGGTCATTACAATTTTATAGCCGTTGACGCATATAAGTGATCAGTTGAGTTGTGTTTTCTTTGGCCCTAAAATATTACTTTATAAATAGGTCCTCAAAGTTTTGTATTTAGTAGATCTTTACAATATTTTTAAAAATTAACTGAGTTTTTAAATATAAAATTGAATTTCATATTTAATAGAACTCTAAACTTTCAATCATGTCTATAGCAAATATGTGAGTTTTGAAAATTGCCAATTAGGTCAAAATTTATTTGGTAAAAAATTAAAAGTTTAATAACAAATTAAATATTTTTTAAAGTTTAGGGACTAAATAAATACAACCCAATAAATTTTATAGACCTATTAAGCATTCTTTAAAGCATATGAATCACATTGACCGACACCAACTCTAAAAGACTAGACATTCAACTAGTAATTTAACCCATGTAAGGTTTAACTATTTCTTAAAACGAAAAAAAAAAAAAAGAAAAATAAAAAACCCACATATAGACCTTTTTGACGACAATATAATTTTTCTTGAGTTATTTTTTCTAATATTAAAGCCGAATTATAAAACAAGATTATGTCGAAAACGGTTGGATTTGTTCTTTTTTAATGCAGATTTATTTTTTTAATAATTTGTTTTATAAATTTTTGTTAACAAATAAATTCTTACACTATATCATGGATCTATAGTTAATTATATGTGTCATTAACATGGCTTAAAGATATAAAATATGTACTCGAATTAAGAGATCATAAATTTTAATCTCTCACATCATATATTACTAAATTTAAAATTATAAAAATAGTTGCGAGATGACAAAGCATTTATTAAAGGGTGTAGATAAATTTTTTTTTTTTTTAAAAATGGTGATATCAAAATAGAGAATCTAGGTGTATAAATATTTTTTTGTATAGTTTCCACAATTTAATATAATTTTTCTTCACGTGTGGTGTATTCCTATGAAATAGATATATTTTTCCTTCTAGGACATGAAAACCAAAATAATGTACTTTTGAAAGTTGTCGATCTTCCAAAAATAATTAAACAAAATATTTTAAATAATAAAATTATTAAAAATATTTATAAATAATGACAAAATATCATATCTATCTACGATAGATTGTAATAGATTATTATCTTGGAAATAACTCAAATAATAATAATAATAATATAAAATAAAATGCTTTAAATGACCATCAATAATGCAATTGGGTCGTGTTTGGTAAGGCCTCTATTTCCATTTTTTGTTTTTTCTTATTACATATTTCATATATTTTATCTAGTAAAATAGGAAAATTAAAGCTTGTTGGATAATTGTTTATTTTGTTTTTTTTTCTAACTTTGAAACTAAATTAAACATAAACCGAACTTTAAAAAAAACACACACAGATAGAAAATGCTTTTTGTAGGTCTTTCATGTTCTTTCGAGTTTTAGATTAAAATTTTATATATATATATATTTAAATAATTCATTTTATTTTTAATTTAAAAGGTTGGAACTATTGACATCTGAGATTGTAATTAGTATCATTATTGGAAGCAAAAATTTAGTTCATACGCATAATATGTATAGATGAAAAAATACTAATATTTACATTTTTTTTTCTTTTTTTTGAAAAACTATAATGGACAAAATTGGAACAAAATTACCTTTTCCCCTAAAATTTGTATACTAAGTTTGAGAACATTTATTTAAAATGAGCACATATGCTTCATATAAATTACGAATTCATTTTTTAATTTACAATATTACAAACTGACCTTTTAACTTCAATTTTTATTTTAGTACAAAATTATAGACTTTTTAGTCATTAACACAAATATGCCAATTAATTTATCTTAGCTTTTTTTGTTTTTTGATGGATTACTTTTAACTCTATAAAAATACACCCATATTATAAAGTTCTATGTTTTTCATTCTTATTTTAAAATGAATTTTAAAAATTTAATAAAACAAAAATAAATTTGAATTCCACTTTTTATTGTTTGTAAAATTTCTAAACCATTAATAGAAGCATGGTTTAATTATATATGAGTTTGACTTTTTTTGACTTTTTTTTTTCTTGAGTTCAGAGCAAAATTCAAATTTATTACCTTTTGATTTAGACTAAGTGTCTACTAACTATGCTCAAGTTAACGAGGGTTGCGTTAGACCGAACTCTAAAAGTCAACTTCAACGGGATCCGGTAGCAGGTGCCCCAGACTTCTGCCCTTTTTTCTTTCTTTTTGCATTCCTTAGGGCCCTTAAAAAGGGAGTTGTTTAGAGTTCCTGGCTAGTAAGAAACTTTCTTGGTGGTTGGATGGGGTGCTTGATCACGTGGACATAATTTTTAGAAAAATAAAGAAATTAAAATGATATAATGAAATTGAATATTTTTAGAAAAGTATTTATTAAGTAAAACTATTTTATCTATAAAAACTTTTTTAACGATCATGAGTTAGTCTAGTGGTAGTGCAAACATTAAAAACAAAAAGAAACAAATAAAAAATAAATATACTTTTTTGAAAAGAAATTTAAAATTAAAAACTATAAAACAAAAACTTCAATTATTTTAGAGGCAAAAGAAGGAAGCATCAATGACTACCGATGTACAAAAGAACTATAATTGCTGGGATCTTTTTTGTCATAATTAAAATAAAGCGTTAGAAAACATCCATATCATAATAATTTTTATAAAAAAATTAATCACAATATTTAAACTATATAACTCTAACATAAATTACGAGTCAAACTATTAGTAATCTTTCACTAGAGTTATGATCGACTAAAAGATCAGACATTCGGATCTCAATTGGGTTAAAAGAAAATTAATCTCCCATCCAAAAATTTCAACCATAGTACTAAAAATAATATTTTATTCAATAGAAGACGTCAACTCATCTTTAGTATAAGATCTCCACATATTTTTAAATTATCACATGCTTTGGATTCCAAACAGATAATAATTTCTTCCTATGTATAAAATGAGCTGAAAGGAAGAAAAAAAAAAAAAAAAAACCCTAATCTTAATTAAATATCACCAAATCTAAAGATCATAATTTTGGAAGTGAGTTAAAGCGTTTGATTGCAATAAATTGGAATGACCCATTTTGAATAATTTTACCCAAAATGCCATCTCCCTCTTTTTGTCAATTTGTCTCCACAATCTCCACCAAAAATGGGCCTCATAGAAACAGCATCAGCCATCAATGGCGGCAATTCCACCATTAAAATAGTAATTGGAGAAACCCCATTCATATCACATGGACCCTCCTGTTCCTTTGGCGTTTTCGACCATTTTCTGATGTGGGTTCTCTTTTTCTCCTTCCATTTTTCTCTGTATGTGATGTTAACTGCTCTCTTTTCACTAGTAAACAAAAATCCTTTGCTGCTGAGTTTTCGTTTTCGTTTCTCTTTTGTCAGTTTCATCAATCAATCAATGCAATCGACTGAGCATGCAATTTTCTCTTTGTTTCGAGTTATGTTGATGGAGATTGCCATTTTTGGATCTTGAGAAAGCTTCTGGGAAGTTTGAAGTAAGAAGTAAATCTATAGCTAGGTTTCTTCTCTTTATATCCTTGATTGTTTGACTACTGAGAAAATGAAGAGTATAATCTTGATTTCTAGTCATTTAGCTTTTGAGGTTATTCCTACTGAATGATATTGATTCACTTCAATTTTCTTAACACTTTGCTTCACTTGTGCATCTTGAGCATGCTTTGCTGAAGTCTGGTCTATTGTTAACCTTTCTGTTTCAACTCCTTTGTTTCTCCTTCTTTCTGTTTCTGAACTTGTTTGGCTACTGAGAAAATGGGAAGTAAACTTTTGATTTCCATTTCATAACCATTGGGTTTTTGAGAATTGTGTTTGTTTTTTCACCATTTCTTTTATTCATTTTTGCATCTTGAGCTAGTTTTGTTGAAGTTTGTGAGGTTGTTTGTGGGAAGTAAATCCTCTACTACTCGTTCTGTTTCAGCTCCTTTTTTCCCACTGTTGTTTCTGAACTTGTTTGGCTACTGAGAAAATGAGAAATAAAATCTTAATGTGTAGTCATTTGGGCCCGTTTAATAGTTATTTGGTTTGGTTTGTAAAAGTTACTTTGTAAATACTAGTTCCCCCTATTGATTTTTCTTGCTTTTGTTGTCTACATTTTAGAAGTATTTCAAACTCCAAGCTAAGTTTTGAAAACTCAAACGGGTAGTTTTTAAATGGTATTTTTGCCTTTAGAATCTGATTAGGAATTCGAATATTTACTGTAAGCTTTACTTGGAGTTGAAAAAAATAAGCACAATTTTCAAATACAAAAAAGGGCCTTAGTTTTTTGGGGGGAACTTTAGAAGTAGTAAATCCAATGCAATTTTCTATTTCAACTTTTTTATTTCCTATCAATACTTTGTGTTTCTTTGTTTCGTTGCGTACTTTCTTAATTAAACTTTTTTCGACAACTTCTTTCTATACAAAGCGAAAAACATACTGTAGAATTTATTTTAAAGCCAACATAGGTTTGAAAAATGGAAAACTAAAAATGGAATTGTTATCGAATGAGACATTTCTTGTTCTTCTGATTGAACCATCGATATGGATTTACTTTGGTTTTATATATATATATTTTGAGTCTCTGTAGATATAGATGGCTATTTTTGCATCTTAAGCATGTTTTTCTCAGGCCTGGAAGACTAGCAGTTTATAGTAAATCTATTGCTAATCTTTCCTTTTCAATTCTTTTTCTCTTCTCCCATCCGTTTCTGTCCTTTTTGGCTATTGATAAAATGAAAAGTAAAACCTTAATTCATTGCAGTATTTTTATGTCACCACGTTTTTGTTTGATTTGTTCTTTTGTAGCTATTTTCTCTTAAACTGTCATTGCGGAAATCATGAAGATGCAACCAGCAATTGAAGCAAAGAAAACTGCTTAATCATCCTCTTGGTGCTCATTTATTCTTGCTTGAAAAGCCTCGGCCCTCGGTTAAAAATGAGCTTCAAAAGGGACCTCAAGCTTGTTGTCTTCGTTTTCTTGGCAGTCTTCTGGTTTGCAGCGACTTTTTATCCAGTCATGTCAGAGCCAATCCAAGACAAGGAAGCTTTGCTTAATTTTATCAACAAGATGGATCACTCACACTCACTCAATTGGAAGAAGAGCACTTCTTTGTGCAAAGAGTGGATGGGAGTTCAATGCAACAATGCTGGATCCCAAGTTGTAGCTCTGCGATTGGCTGAAGTTGGCTTGCACGGTTCGATTCCAATCAACACTCTTGGTCGACTATCAGGACTTGAAACTCTAAGCCTAGGATCGAATTACATATCAGGGCCTTTCCCTTCCGACTTCCAAAAACTGAGAAATCTCAACTCACTCTACCTGGAAAACAACAAGTTTTCTGGTCCGTTGCCATTGGATTTCTCAGTATGGAAGAATCTCAACATCATTGATTTGTCCAACAATGCCTTCAATGGGAGCATCCCTAGCTCGATTTCAAACACGACACATTTAACGACATTAAACCTTGCCAATAACTCACTCTCTGGTAAGATTCCAGACCTCCACCTTCCTAATTTGCAGGAGTTGGATCTTTCAAACAACCATCTCACAGGGAATGTCCCTCAGTCCCTTCAAAGATTTCCGAGTCGGGCATTCTCCGGCAACAACCTCATCCCTGGAAATGCCATTCCTCCAGTTCGTCCTGGACAATCGCCCAATGCTCAACCATCAAAGAAATGTACAACAACAATTGGTGAAGCAGCAATTTTAGGCATTATAATTGGAGGTTCTGCAATGGGGCTAGTTATAGCAGTCATTTTGATGGTTATGTGCTGCTCAAACAGAGGAGTAAAAGACAAGGCATCATCAAAACTGGACAAACAAGATCTGTTTGTGAAGAAAAGGGAATCTGATACACAAAGCAACAACCTCAAGTTTTTTCAGAGTCAGAGCCTTGAGTTTGACTTGGAGGACTTGTTGAGGGCATCTTCCGAGGTGCTTGGGAAGGGGACGTCCGGGACGACATATAAGGCGACATTAGAAGACGGTAATGCCGTGGCAGTGAAGAGGTTGAAGGAAGTGAGTGTTTCAAAGAAAGAATTTGAGCAGCAAATGGATGTGCTTGGGAGCATTGAACATGAAAATGTGTGTGGTTTAAGGGCTTATTATTATTCAAAAGATGAGAAACTCATGGTCTTTGACTTTTACCAACATGGAAGTGTCTCAGCAATGTTGCATGGTATGTTTGTATCTCTCCCCTTTGAAGCTCTATAACTTAAATCTCTAGTACAAATCAACTAATTTGGTTTTTGAGGTGATTTTGTGTTTAAAACCCAAACTATCCTTTTAATCACTCAAAATTAATTTAAATGCAATTTTCATATCATCAAAACCAGTTTGAATAACAAAAGTATGTTTAAGGGCAATTAAAATAATAATAAATGTGATTTTAACCATTTTAGTTATACTCCTAAACATGCTTATAATTCCTTAGATGAAATTGTGGTCGCCTTTGAGAAGATATAGATGTTGTTACCGTTGAACTATACATTCATAACAACGTGGAAGACAAAGATTTGTTAGGATAAAAAATCTAATTAGTAATTAGACGAAGCTTTAAACCCTAAACATTCCAATCTTGAAGTTTGATGGTTGATTTGTGGAAATGAAATTTTGCAGTTGCGAGAGAGAAAGGGCAATCTCCTCTAGACTGGGAAACTCGACTCCGAATCGCCATTGGCGCCGCCAGAGGAATCGCTCGCATTCACTCAGAAAACTGCGGCAAACTCCTTGTCCATGGAAACATCAAGGCCTCAAACGTCTTCCTCAACTCCGACGGCTACGGTTGCGTCGCAGACGTCGGCGTCGCTGCTCTGATGAACCTCATGGTCCCGCCAGCCACCAGATCCGCTGGATACCGTGCTCCCGAACTCAAGGACTCTCGCAAAGCATCTCAAGCCTCTGATACTTACAGCTTCGGCGTCGTGCTTCTCGAGCTCCTCACCGGAAAATTTCCACTGCATACGAAGGGAGGCAACAGCGGAGGCGGCGGCGATCAGATTATCCACCTAGTGCGTTGGGTGAACGCGGTGGTCCGCGAGGAGTGGACGGCAGAGGTGTTTGATGTGGAGCTTTTGAGGTATCCGAACATAGAGGAGGAGATGTTAGAGACGCTGCAGATTGCGCTATCTTGTGTAGGAAGAGTTCCGGATGATCGGCCGGCAATGGCGGATGTTGCGGCTCGTTTGGAGGGAGTTCGTCGGGTGAGCGGCGTAGGAAGCCTACCACCGCCACCGCCGTTGGAACGTGGAGCGGGGGATTTGGTTCAGATTCAGGTGAATGTGGCTGAGGGTGACGGTGACGGTGGAGCTCCGTCGAGATCGAATTGAGGAATCCGGTAATGGTTGAAAGATCCTTGGAATTGGAATCGTGTTCTTCGAAACTGGATGATCGAATTAAACCATTGGATTTGTTTAGGTTAATTTTTACCCGCTCTTCAAAATTGGCTCATTTGATTGGTTCGTTTGGGTTTTGGTTTTGTTCTTCGTCCTTTTTGTTTATAATAATAATAATAATTTAGTAGTTCCTGTAACTTATAATTTTCACTAAAAATGGGGTAAAATTTTGTTTTCATGTTATTTAATATGTTTAGTATTTCAAAGTGTTTAATAATTACCGTCTTAAGGATGAGTGATTTGATTCTTATCTCAGAACTTTAGAAAGGAAAAAAAAAAAAAAAAAAAAATGAAATGAAGTCTTGTCTTTGAACTTTTAAATTAATGTTTAAAAGGTTTTTGAATTCTAAAAAGTATTTGATTGGTATTATTAAGAAGTCGGAAAAGGAGGGTTGAGAGGCAGTGAAGAGAAAGAGGAGATAGGATTGTGTCCAAAGATGAAATCCTAGAAGTTCATTTGTACCCTTACTTAAAACTAACTCGAACTAGTACTTTAACACAAAAATAAAAGCTTTCATTTATGCGACAATGAGAATTTTACAAGAATATATATATACCTGAGAAAAGATTGAATCATTTACATCAACTTTACAAAGGGATCATTTTAAACCTATCGAACTTAACTCAAACCAACTTGAACCATTCTAACAAAAGATAAAAGCAAAAAAAGAAATCGTGAGTGTCAAATCTAGAGAGCAACTAGGTTTGGATCTCTCGAAATGCTTTGGGACTTAGGATAGTGCAACTTTCCTTTCTTATTTCAATACAAATTTCAAACCATTTCCATAACCATTTCTGATTCCTATACAGCTTCAAATAGTTCAAGAATCTACAAATTCAAATTCCAAAGATTACGAGTCTAGTTTTGTACAATTACAAATACAATAATCAATACTTCAAGACAACCACAAAATCATTCTAAAACTTTGCATTCAGATATAGCGATACAACTTTTCAATTTGATCATATGCAAAATGACCAAGTAGTACACTGGCTACCAAATCTTTATCCTCTAAAAGAAGAGGAAGATCAAGCTGCTTCCATCAGAAACTCACCAATAAAACAATCATAAATCACTCCTGCTTCCTCAGAATTCTTGTTTTCACACCACCTGTATATAATGGAACAAAGCAAAGAGCTTAAGAATTTGATCGAAGGAGAATGTAACGTTCCTACTCTAAAAGAGAGTATTCATACCTTCGACTTCCTCAAATTGAACTTCTTTTATCAGTTCACCGCCTGCATTGTATACAAACCTAAGGAAAGGGGTGCCACAAATTTAGAAAAAGCACAAATATCCCTCTGCTATAAAATATTACACCAAACTCAAAAAGGAAAGAAATATATTTGTGAAAAAGAACAATTATCGGTATCTAAAATGGCAAACTTAATATGTTCAAAGAATGATGAGCTCTAAAACCAGCAATAGAACTCTCCTTGTTGAAGGCAAAATGGAAAAATCTACAATCATGCCCAAAGTTCAATATTCCAATCTCATTCTCATCTCATGCAGCCTCTTCTCATCACCATTTGTTCAAAGCTCAAATTAATAGCAAAAAAATTCAGTTCAAAATGGAAGCAATAAATTAAGAAGGTAATGTCAATTACCTGTTGGAGAATACAACCTCAAGTTCATAATCAGAGGAGCTCTTAAAGGCTTCAACCAAAACTGTTACAATCTCCGTTTTCCGAGTACTGGCCATCAGTATATCATATTCGGTTGGAATTACAATTGTAAAAAAGTTATCGCTTAGTTCACTTAAACATATCTTATCTACAGCAGCCAGGGCAATCCTCCTTTTAAGGGTATCAGTTTCTGGGTCAATGATATAGATGGCAAAATCTGTTATTAAAAGAATCCGCCTTTTCATCTTCCCAGAAGCAGTGAACTTCAAAACTTTATCAGCAAAAAGCACACTCTGTTCACCTGCAGGGATAAAAAGCAGGGTAGAATTTGGTTATGGAGCATGATGAGATAGAATGCAAAAGAAGACATGAATGAATGATGCACCAATTCAAAATGACTGCTATGGCTGCAACACAAACCATAATATTATGCAAGAGTAGGGGCGTTGAAGGAAATGTTAACACTCCTGGACAACTCAAGCTTATAAACACCATTTCCATCAATAAGTTTCTTTGTTTTGTTAACAATAGTTTCAAAATCCATTCCAAGTTTCTAAAACCATAGAAAAGAAATTGAGAGAAACTAAACATAATTTACCAAAGCAGAAAACCAAAACCAAAATCGTAATCAAATGAGCCCTTATTTAATCAAAGATGGAGTTTATATACAACAAAGTAAATCTAATAAAAGCTCTCATATTTTCACCCCACTAAACATTCATCCAAAATACTTAATAGCCACAGCTTAAAGGATTTCTATTTATTCACAAATTCAAAAAGGAAACTACACAATACAAAAGAAACATTAACCTTAGGAATTACACTATACACGGTGTCCAAATAGACAACAATTTCAAACATGCCAAAGCAAGCATTTGCATTTCCCCCTAGTTATCCGGAGATTTCATTAAATATACCAAGAATTTTCATTTAAGTACATACAAAAAATAAGATCAAGAGAATAAAGAGTTATTATCAATTAAGAAAGTAATAGATTCGCAATTCTGGATGTGGAAAACTATTATCGGCATACAAAATCACCAACAAGGATGAACAAAATTAGAATCGATCCAACACAATCTACGAATTTCAGAAACGAAATACATCGATACGAAGGCGAACTACAAAAGCAAAAGAAATTCAACGCGATAGGTACAAATTTAACCTTGTTTTTGCAGGATTTTCATCAAGAATTGATTCGAGGGCACATCAATGTAATCCCCCTTGTAATCACGATGAAGAGAGGCTTTTCGACGGACCTTGATGCCCATGAAGGGCTCCTGATCTTCGGTCATATTCCCATCGGAGGGTCGCAATTTCAATCCTTGCACGTCGTCTGCGGTTCCGGCAGTGTCCGGTCGTTCCACAGCTTCGGCGACCGGGGATCGGTCGTCGATGAGGACCCGCCTCCGGGATCTGGAGTCCATTGTTATCGTTCGAAGTTGGAACTAAGCGAGATAAAAGAGGTTTCTCTCTCGAATCCTCGACTTCTAAACGAGAAATTGTCGTTACTGCCCCTACGGTGAAATGAAGCCATTTTTGAGAACATCAAATTTTTCCCTCTCTTCTTTTTTCTTCTAAATTTTTCAAAAGCCTTCTTTTTTTTTTTTTTTTTTTTTTTTTCGGTTATTTTTTTTTTTTTTTTTTTCTTTTTAATTTTAATCTTTTCGGTTAGTTATATTATTTTGTTAATCCGATTCTAACATAGGTTATTAGTAAGACTTAACCTGAAACATCCATGATTTTATATTTTCATTTTAATTTTATTTGGGAAATTGGATTGGGTAACAAATTTTGATTATATGTCAGCATCCATATCATCAATTTTTAAAATAGTGCAAATATGGCAAAATTTGTTGAAAATAATATATGTGGATAAAAATCATTTTATTTGATTTTTTTCCTATTCGAAAAATATTATCATCTCTTCAAACGTGCAAAATCGACTTCAACTATGAGTGTTTTCTTCTTCGACAAATTGTGAATTTCTCTTCAACATCTCGCTCTTCGCCGTCTCTTCCTCTCCTCACTCACAGTCGCTCTTATCTATCTCGCTCTCGCTTCCTTTCCTCACTCATAATCACTCTTATATATCTCGCTCTCTCTCTCTCCTCACTTACAATTACTCTTATCTCTCGCTCACACTCACTGAAGCTATGAGTTTCTCTGCAACATCTTCTTCAATATTCAACCTTAGAATATCCAAGATTCTACAATATTCCCTAAGATTTGAAGTTTAAGATTGCTTTTGACATTGATGTACATTTTCTGGTTTTGATTTGGTTAGTTGAAGATTTCTTGAAGCCATAGTCTTTATTTCTTCCATATTTGGGTTTTGATTTCGATTTTTTTCTTTAATTTCCCCCACCTTCTCTCATTCACGATTTCGAGTGGGTATTTCTCGAGGAAATCAAAATGGGTGGGAGAAGAAGAAATTGGGTTGAAGAAGTGAGAAGAAGCGAAGAAATGGGAGTCGAATGAGGAACAAATCAGTGTTGAAGGAGGAAGAACTGTCGTGGGGAAGAACGGAAAGTGATTCAAATATGTGGAAGGGTATTTTTGGCTTTTTCTATTCAATCCATCAAGGAAATTGGGTTAGACTTTAGGATTTTGCCATTTTTGCAAAATCATAAAACATGGACTACGTGCCTATGAAATTTTTTGCCATTTCTGCAACTGCCCATTTTATTCTAACCAATTATACTAAATAATCCTAAATTTATTGATTTATGTACCTCAACTTTAAGTATTTGTATTAATTTCTCCAAAAAAAAAAAAAAAACCATTAGATAATATTTGAGAAACTGCTAATGTGGAAATTAGAAAGTATAAGTGACATCTTTTATAAAAAAATTTATACATATAAATTATAAAAAAATATTATAAATATTAAACTATTTATAAATATAACAAAATTTTACTTTTTCGATAGATTCAAATAGATATCGATCTATGTCTAATGTTTATAGATATAAATTGAAATTTTGCTATATTTATAACTGTAATGTACCAAGCTTTAATTTAAAATATGAATTACACGTTGCATATTTGTATCCCCTTTTAGTTTTATCTTTTTAGTGAACGTACAAGTCCTTACTACCAACTTGAATCAACACTTTCTGTTTTTAGATTTTAATCTCTAAAGGACCAAAACTTTATGTCCAAACTAATTCAATTTTTAAAGTATATTTATACCGAAACTAATTCTCGTGACGTTCCTCTCGTCGATTATAACGTTATAAAAAATGTTTCTTTCGACTAGTTTTTCCATACGTTTATCTTTATTTAATTTTTTGTATTGTTTAGAAAAATTATTATTATTATTATTATTATTTTAAATCTTTATGAAATTTTTAGAGAATGATAATTTTATATCATGTGATATTGAGCTTATTTTAAATCGAATTAAGTGAAAAGAGCTACAAATTAAATTATTGATTCAATTATGAAACATTTAAGGTTTAAACAAATATAGCTGTTAAGTTGAAGTTTTAATTGATAAGACTCCAATCTTCTTCCAAAAACAATAGATGGCACCTCGCACATTTAAAAATATAAATAGATATTTGTCTTTTTATTTTTTTCTAAATGAAAGGCACCTACCTTTTACCTATCTTGTTGATTGTTTTAAATTTTAATTTAATAATTAGGGCATGTTTGGATTGACTAAATTAAAAAAAAATATATATTTTTTATTTAAATTATTTTGATAAAAACAATTTAAAATACACTTTGAAAGTATTTTAAAAATTATTTTCAATAGCTACCTAATACTTAAACGGAACGCATCATTAATTTATTTGATAGTTTATTTTCTCAGGAGATCTCAACCATTCACTTGGTTGTCCCCATCAACGAGTCATAAGTTGTAACTAGCTAATTCAATTACGTTTTCCTTACCATTTTGGAGGTAATGCTCCTTCAATTATCCAACAACCCGAAAACCTAATATCACTTGATATAAAATTGAAAAATCTACAAAAACTTTTGAATAATTACAAGATGCAAATTCAAAATACTTTTGTCGTTTCTCTACCATTCACATTAGTCGACAGATAATCTCTCTGCCACCATAGCTTAATATATACTCACTCTCCATCTTCCATTGTTGATAATAAACTCCAAAGAAGATCATTTCACAAATATTTGTTCCCACATAAATGGCAAAACAACATATCAATCCCCACAATGTTCCTTTCTTCTTGATTACTACCTTGTCCCAATCTTCTCGAGTGTCAGATTAGAGTGTATTGGAAACAACATAAAGGAGAAGACAGCATCAAAGATGCATGTAACGCTAGCATAAATTACAGTACCATCAACATTGCTTTTCTGTCGACGTTCGGAAATTGTCTAAAGCCAAAGCTCGACATTCTTTCCCATTGCAATCCAAACAATGGCAGGTGCAAAGATCTCGATGACGAGATTAAAGGCTGCCAACACAAAGCGGGTGCCATCGATCAACAATTAATTAGCGACAACTGCGGCAACAACTACTACAACCCTTCCTCTGCCGATGCAAAACAAGTAGCTGCCTTCTTCGACGGTGTTTCCAAGTCACGACTGACCGTTGGAGATGTTTCAGACAACATTGAATTCAATTTTCAAAAGCATGGATCCAGTTTTTATTGGGGTGTGCTAGCTCAAGAACCGAGTAAATATGCCATGAATCTATCCTACACATACCTAGACGATTCCCACGTCAATTAACTTCAAACTAACTATTAAATCTGATTTTATAATATATTTTTTTTTCAACATGTGGAGTGGGAGAATTGAACTGTTGACTTCGAAGAGTTGATGGTACAAATACTATGCCAATTAAGTTATTCTTATTTTGACAAGTGATTGTATAATTTATTAAAATTACATAGACTTAATTTAGACATTAAAAAATTTAATTACTAAAATAGGAGAAGACTTAAAAGTCTAGAAATCAACCTGAGTAAAAATTTATAACATAACAAAAATTAACACTTAATTTTGATGAGATTTTTCATGATAGAGAATAAGTTATTATCAATTTCAAAATATAGAAATTAAATTATTAATTATTAAAATTTAAAGATTAAATTGTTACAAATTTATTTTTTAAAAAATAGATCTCTACCAATTATAAATGGTGACTAAATAATTCCTTAAATGCCTAGTTTAATCGTGAGCGACTATTGAACTAAAATAAACAAAGGAAATATAATTAAATTATTAAAATTTACTTTAAAAAGAAAAGAATCAAATTATATTAAACAATACAATGGAATAATTAATTATTATAAGAAGAAAAAGGCGAAAATATCCGTGGAAAAAACGCTAAAGAGGGCCCACAACAGTCGCCAGAATAAGAAACTGTACCAATCAGAAGACGCGAGATTTAGAGGGCCCCACACTGAACGGTCTCCATAAATACTCTTTTTTTCCTTTATCAATTTTCCTTCTTTATTTTAACTTATTTTAAAACTTTTTTGCAATTCTCTTCCCTTGCGAGCCCCTCATTACTGTGAGGGATTTTCCTCAATCTTTGCTTTATCAGGTAATCTTGTTTCTGTCTGCATTCTCCATAATTTCGTTTCGATTTTCCTTGGATTGATTTCATGGCAGTGATCTTTAGGTTTCACTTCTAGGTTTTTCTCATGGCGTCCAAGCGGATCTTGAAGGAACTCAAGGATCTGCAGAGGGATCCTCCTACGTCTTGCAGTGCTGGTATTTTGTTTCTCTTTTTATACGCCTTCTCTGCTGGCTGGGATCGGATGATTTTAGTTTTGATCTGGTTGAGAAGATTCTGTTTGGTTTGTGCAGAAAATGTGTTTGCAATTGCATGATGGCTTGAGTTTGGATGCATGTTGTTTTAAATTTTTAGGAGTGTTTCTTTGTGCTATGATTGAGATTGAGTACTATTTATGGATTCTTATTAATTCCTTTGAAAGAACCACATATCCTTCGAAATGACATAGACAATTAATAGTATAGCTTCTAGGAAACTCTTACTAGAGATCAAAGTTTGTTATACTCTTTTGAGAGGCGTTTTTTCATTCTTCTGAAACAAGATGTTTTCAGTGAATGTCCATGTAAGTTGGTATTGTCCTTCACCTTCGCGATTTTCTTTTTGGCCAACTGACATGTTTTGTTTCCTTAAGTCGGGGTGATTTTTGTTTCTATTGTTTAAAATCTTTATGTTGGTGAATGGTAACTGTGGTTGATGATAGGCTTAATTCCACCTAAAAGAGGAAAGTTTCTAATTCCTCCTCCAAATTTGGAAGATATTATCAACCAATTTTAACATTCACTAATGGGAATGGTATAATTAAAAAGAGAAAAATACTCAGGTGTATCCCAAGCAGCAACTATCTTTGTGCATCCCACCAAATTGTCCAATCATAATTTGCCATGTTACAAGTTATTCTTTCTTTATTGAAATATTTTAATTTCTTTTTGGTGTGAGTGATGAGGGGAATACATAAAGATGAGTGCCTCTTGGGATCCACTCAAATATTACCTTTAAAAAAATCTTAAAACATAAGACACTAAGTTGAAACCTTTTAAATAACAGGGGCTAAATTTTACAAACATCCTAACATTACGGACTAAAACATATCCAAATGTAAAAAGTATATAATTTTATCTGGAAGTTGCAAGTTTCCCTTTCTTGATACGTTCTGCGATCATCCCCAGGTCCTGTAGCTGAAGACATGTTTCACTGGCAAGCAACCATAATGGGACCTCCAGACAGTCCCTATGCTGGTGGTGTCTTCCTTGTCACCATTCACTTCCCTCCAGACTACCCATTTAAGCCTCCCAAGGTATTCAATTCGTTCTTAATTTTTTATCTGTGTATTATATTATCGCACCCCCATTTTCCTGCTCTTGACCATCATTACCATTCACGAGTGTATTTTGATTAGCATCGGGCCTTTAGGTTTCCCAATTTATGGCAACCAAGGACCAATACTTATCTTATAAGCACTTCTAGAAAAATTTGTTTGAGCAACTTAGGTCTATAGATGAATAAATGTCAGGCCATATACCTATTTACATTTTAAATTATGGTTGGGACTTCAGGCATTGTACTTAGATCTCCTAACATGGCCGATGATCTAAATTATGGAAAATAGTTGCTTCTCATTCTGAGCCTTTTGAACGAACACCTTCCTATGGTACTGTAGAATCCACAATGACTATTTCTTTTAATCTTTCAACTCATGTAACGTATAAATTTTCAGGTAGCATTCAGAACAAAGGTATTCCACCCAAATGTAAACAGCAACGGAAGCATTTGCCTGGACATATTGAAAGAGCAGTGGAGCCCTGCCCTAACCATTTCTAAGGTTTGGTTCCCGGAGCCATGAATTTCATTGAAGATCATAGTAAATTACTGTCCGACACATCTAGCTCATTTCATGATAATATTACCTGCAATTCCATCCACAACATTCATTTTTAAGATAATGTAATTGTCATGATCATTTAAATCAGATATGCAATTGTAGTTAACTTGCATCTCTCAGGCTCAGTTGCAAGTTGGTGAATAATACACTAAATTGTTTTTCTTAAGCATGTTCTTTTGATGAAGTTTTATTTTCTCTCTATCAATCAATTGTTGCATCCACTGCATTAGATTTCTCATGCATGGTGGACTTTGACACAATAGATTCCTGCTTTAGATTTAGCGTAAATCTGATATAGTTTGAATCAATAGGTTTGTTGCATTGTTCTGTAATTTTGATTGGTGAATGTTTTGGCCGTAAGATTCTGTTGAATGGATAGATTATTCCTTTGTCAAGGTGTTGCTCTCGATCTGTTCTTTGTTAACGGATCCTAATCCCGACGATCCGTTGGTGCCGGAGATTGCTCACATGTACAAGACAGACAGGAACAAGTATGAAACCACTGCAAGGAGCTGGACCCAGAAGTATGCCATGGGGTAAATGGTATCCCAACCTCTAGCTTGTAAGTTGGGAGTCTATTGTGATTTTAAATATATGTCTCTGCCAATTTGTATGCAATTGTAATTCTGTTTCAATCCCTCTGAAAAAAAAAAAAATACACCAAATAGTTGGTGCAACAATAGCTTTGTGAAAGAAGGTAAAAGCATGTTTTTCCCTTGTTGTCCTCCATGGATAATGTGAGCTCTGTCTTCTAGGGTTTTGTATGGTATTGTAATCGTACTGAATTCCTTGAACATCTCTCTTTTGTTTTCGAGCTCTGCCGGAGCAATGATAAGTGGCTATATTTCCAAAATGTATTCTTGAAAATTCTGAAAGAAATGCTTCGCTTAAAGATATGAGGTTGAAGGATAATATGGGTCTTTATTACATGAGAAGTTTGATTTGGTTATGAGTTAGGGGTATATCCAAATTGAATAATGTTTTCATGAGTTTGGGCATTTAGAATTTCTTGTTTGTTTCGCAGGAACGTGGAGTTCTAACACCCTTGATTGCTTTGATGATGTGTTTTCTATTCGCGGATTCTACTACCGTTGTTTCTCTCTCTCCCTCTCTCTTTATTTTCCGTTTTATGTTTTCGCGAAAATTAAATTGTGTTTCCTGATTCGGGTTTTTGTCATTTTTTATTGATACAAGTAACAAAATATTTTTGTTTACCATTTTTCTTTTGTTTTTGTTTTAAATTCGATATAATTTTCAACTGAAAACAAGAAAATTTTAGCTCGAATTTTCTTTTTATTGTTTTTTTTTTTTAAAAAAAAAGAAGCAGAAATTAAATGGTAATTTTCATTTGTAATCATTTTATATTTATTATGCATCTCAAAAGTCAATTTACAAAAATTATCCTCTTTTTTTTTTTACTTTTTTTTTTAAACTGAAAAAAGGGTTATGATTTTTTTAATTAACAGTACGTTAATTAAGTTATGTTTGTTTTGACATATTCTCTTCGTAAGTACCTTTATAACAAAAGAAAAAATTATAAGTAAAAATGTTACCAAATGTTCATTTTTCTAGGGTGAATCATCGTTTTATTGGACGAGTAGATTTATTTGAACCCACCAATAAAAAAGAATTGGGCTTAGTTTGGAATTGGTGTAATTTTTAAAATTATGTTAGTTGTAGAAGGAAAAAATAGTGTGAAATGAAGTAAATTAGTGTTTCGTAAATTTCAATTTATAACTTGAAAAAATAGGTTACAGTATTTGCAAAATTGTTGTGATTGACCATGATGGAATATCCATAGAAATTTGCATATTTTTTTTTTTGATAATTTATGTTTTTAAATAATTTTTTAGTTTAAAACGTTATATCATACATGCTCTCAACTTAGAACTACATTTTGTTTGCTCAAAATTATTTATAAAGTACAAGATTGTTTGTTTGGAGATATAAGTACAGGTTATTCTTTTAATGATATTATTTAAAGGAGAAATTGTTGACATTTGAACTAATCAACTTTAGGATATAGAAATTGGTTTTATAAGGAATATAGTAAATTTATAAAGAATAAAATTGAAAATTTGTCAAGTAACCGTTAATTTCATCGAAATCTTCTACTCTTAAAAACAAGTATGGACCATATTTTAAAAAGTGTGAAAATTAGGGTAGCATTTAAAAAGTAATTTTTAACCACTACATTCACAAAAGTCAATTTTACCAATCAATTAAAGTCGTTAAGATTATTACATAATCACTTTTATCACTCTAGAAGCAATCCCAAACAGAACCTTAGATCTTCGGTTTAAAAATAATTATTCAAGAGTCGCCTCAAATATGTACTAAATACATGAGAAAAGAGTACACGTATATTTTCGTTAGGAAAAGTTCAATTTATACTCTAAGCACCATTGGTTTTATAGCCATAATTAGGTTGTCATTATCTTAAAAAAAAAAATTAGCTGTCCTTGTAGTTGGATGAGACTATTCTTTAAGATATTGATTCTGACCGGGTTGGATCTTTTCAGTCATTTGGATTTAAACATTTTAATTCTTAGTGTAATTAGTTGAATTTCTTACGATTTATTGGTAGTTTCACGAGCAATATTTAATTTCCATTTTGAAGAGGTATTACTTACCATATCATTTAAGTTGACGATTAAAAATGATTTTGCATAAAAGTTTAAAAAAGCATAAGGAAATGAAATAGAGATGATGTTCGAATAAATGGTTTAAATTTATGTATTACAACATTGTAAAACTTTTTATTAAAATCTTAAAAATACTAGTGTAATTTTTGAAATTCTAAAAATTCTAATATTGGGAGATACACTTTTTCATTTATTATAACTGTCGATAAATTTTTAAATTTTGAAAAATTGTAAAAACTACTCTTAAGGTATGGTGGTAGTTGTAATTATATCTTTAAACTTTTAATTTTAAAATTTGAGCCCTCGACATTATATAAGTGTTAAAATTAGGTCAAATTGGACCTTTAAACTTACATAATTATTATAAGCTCAATAGTCTAATTTGAACACTTGTAGAAAATTAGAAGCCTAATTTTTACAATTAAAAACTTGAGAGTGTAAATAAAACTACTACCATACATCATACATCATAGATAGTTTTTACAATTTTTCCCTTCAATTTTTCTTTAAGTTCAATACCAAATTTTAAAAGTTTAATGATATTATTCTTTAAGTTCAATACCAAATTTTAAAAGTTTAATGATATTATTAAAAAAAAAATAGCATCGAAACAATATATTTGTAAATTTTCTTTATTGTATTTAATGAAAATACTTATTAAAAAATAAAAAGTATGTCATCTGTGGGCGATGACAATTGAAAGCAACTATGCAATGCGGATACCAAGGAATATTCATCAGAGTATTTAATGGGGAGGAGAAGAGAGTAATGGATAATGGGAAATAATTTGGATAAAAACCAATATATTTGGCCAACTTCGTCTTGAAGTTTTATTCTTTTTCAAAAATATACATATCAACAATTTTAAATATTATATACTTTTCATCTTTATATTTCTGAATATGTTTAAAGAGTTACTTTTTAAAAATTTGCTTATAATTTGATAAGACTTTCGTAAATAATATTTAAAGTGTTTTTGGATTACATTTTTAAGTGTCTGATTTAAAAAACAAGTTATTTTATAAAAATATTAGAGTATTTAACAACTCCTCAAAATAAATTTTGAAACGCATTTTAAACGGTTTTTGTCAAAAGAATTTAAATAAAATTGAATTTTTTGAAAAATATTTTTTTCTCAAATCAATGCAAATGGTCCCAAATTATATATTTTTCCAAATTGTAGAGACTAAATTCTAATTTTTGTCCAAACCATAGAGATCAAATTCAAATTTTTAAAATTACAGGGACTAAATTCTAATTTTTGTTTTCAAACTATAAGGACCACTTTTGCAATTTAATCAAAATTTAATCCATGTATTCTTCCAACAAATCTTAAAATTAGTTTTAGTCACTTTTTAAAAACGGTCTCCATTAATTATCTATGAAGTTTGAAACATATTTAAATATATTCATTCCTTTAGTATATTAAAAATTTATTTAGACGAAAAAAAACGTAGAACAACCAACTAAAAGTTATTCATTCACTTCTTCATCACGAGAAGAGAGAGAATATGAATAGGAAATACAACTTTCTAGAATAAATAACAATCTCATGAAGATGTCAAATCTGCAATAGCATGAACAATTTTATTCTCATTTTTGGGATTGTGACATAAAAATGAGATATTAATAGAGTTAGCATAAAAAAAAAAAAAAAAAATTCCTCGATGAGATCCAAATATCAACTAAGGAGGTTGTCCTTTCTATTTAGAAGATTGATAACTTCCAAAGCATCCAATTCCACTTCGAGTAGCAGATTACAATAAGACCATCCAAAATAGCTTCAGCTTCCAACAAATTGATACTCCAACTGTTGTTGACGTGAAATTAAACACTTATACCCTTCGCGCCGAGCAAGCTAATAATACTTTCTAAGTTTTTGTATTTTGTAATTTGATAGGGTGTATAATAAATTTCTAAATTTTTTTTTTTAGTAAGCCTGTAAAATTGAAGTGTCTAATGATTGACTCGTGTTAATTAGTAAGAGTCAAACTAGAAAAAATATATATATCATCAGCCGATTTGATTGTTTCTTAAAATTTAGAGATTAAAAATAAATATTATCCGACAAATTTAAGGGTATAAATTGTTTTTTCTTGTTTTTGATATACATAGATAAGTATGTTATACTCATAATATTAAATTTTCGTCGACATGTCGATATCTCTATCAATATTTCTCTATTTCTATGGATTTGACATCAACATGAGAGATGAATCGATTTTTTTATTATACCGTAGAAAAATTTCACAAAACACAAAAAATAAGCAATAAAAATTTATCTATATAAATATAATATAAATAATAAACATGTTAATCTAATTTAAATGATGAAATATTAATTTTAATTCAATCTTTTTATAGATTTTTAAAAAAGATCCATTATTTTGTTATTTTTATCAATATTTATTGTAAAATGAAGGCCTGAATGTTTGGATTATTTTAAACATGAGTTACTCCTCATAATTTATAAGTTGGAATCTTTCTTAAAAAGTGAACCAGGAAAAAGTAAATTTTGTGTGAGAAAGAAAGAGAGAAAGAAAAAGAAATTAAAAAAAATAAAAAAATAAAAAAAAAAGATTGTGGGCAAAAGAGAAAGAGAACATGAATAATAAATAAATTAAAATTGTGTTGGGTGTCGTGTAGGGGTATCTTGGTAAAATAAATAATGCATGCATCATAAACTCCCTAGAGATGTACGGTCCTATCTCTCTTAAAGATTGGCTCCAATTTCTAGATTCTTCCCCTCTCATTTTATTCTATTTTTATATTTAATCAACTACTTGCGATAAACTTATATTTACCCTTTCGAATTTTTAATTAAATTTTCGAACTAATAATAATTATAAAAATTAGAATTTAACTCCCAAATTTATATAATTGTTATAATTTTTACATTTATATAAATTTAATGGGTATTATTCCAACTACCATCGTATCGTTATGTGTTTTTTTTAGTACTATGATGATACCTACTATACTTAAATATCACATCATATTCTAGCTATTTATCAACCAATTAAGTTAAATGATTTGCATGAAATTGATATAGTGATTTAGTTAGTTGACCACCCAATGGTAGTTGAAAGGATATTTTAGAGTTGGTCGATGACTTACTATTTCTTGTTAATTATTATGTGTTCGACATGGGTGACAACTCACCACCTTTGTTTTGATAACAATTGGCATTTAGGTTGGGTGCTAACAAATCTAGTGCAAAGTTGAGCTTTAGACTTGGTCTAGAGTAGAGGCAATTCAACTTAGAATTGCGAACGAGTGAAAATAATACGAGCAAAAACAATTGTGAATGGTCAAATAAATTTAGTTTTGCAACTTTGATTAACGAAAAATTTTACCTAGGTGGGAAAAAAAAAGTAGACTTAGACTATAGTTTCAGTTTCCTTCAAAATTTGAGTCCATTCAACAATTTGATTTTGACCTAAAATTTTCAAATAATAATTTTAATCGAGAATTTTCAACTAATAACTATTACATATTTTCATTAATCTAATTGTAAATATCTGTATACATTAACCTTTGGGGAATCTGATTTTTGGTCTCTACTTCCCACACTTATTTATTTATTTTGATCTATAATATTCAAAGAATTAATCAAATGTTTTATTTTGATCTCTAAATTCATATTAAAAAATTATTTTAGATATTTGTTATTATTATTTTGTAAACCATTTTCTACAAGTCTAACGTGCGTTGTAGTTTTGCT
The DNA here is from genome assembly GCA_031780015.1 of Citrullus colocynthis. Classification (NCBI taxonomy): domain Eukaryota; kingdom Viridiplantae; phylum Streptophyta; class Magnoliopsida; order Cucurbitales; family Cucurbitaceae; genus Citrullus; species Citrullus colocynthis. The sequence continues at coordinate 1,973,701 of QLSR01000191.1, forward strand.
CATTAACCTGATAATGATCGTAATAATATTTATATGGACAAGAATTTTAAAGCTACATATATATACATATATACACACATAATCTTGGATTAATGGCTATTATATTATCAGTTAATGTTTAACTCAAAGATATAACCTCGTTTTTAATATGTATATTAGCATGCTAATATAACATGTATTAAATTTACATAGAATATCAATACAATATTAGATGGTAAATTATAGTTTTTTTTTTTTTCTTTTGAAGATGAAAGTTAAAATAGATTTTATAATAATTTTATTTAAGTTTAGTGAAAAACATGTAATTCATATCATTTGTAAATGGAAAAAGAAAGGTTAGATATTATCTACTCTCTTAACTTTCAAGTTCATTTTTATCTCAAATTTACATTTAAACCTTTTCTTTTTATTATTGATACAATAACTGCGATATTGGAGAATTAAACTTTCGATCTTTAGAGAAAAAAATCCATATCAATTGCTATTGAACTATCACTGTGAGAGAATATAGTTAACTTATTTAAGTATAGGATGATATTATAAAAAGTAAATATTATGTAGAGAACTTTAAAATTTAGACTATGACATTAAATTTTCGTCTAACACCTTCACACTTATATAGTAAATTATCTATTATGTCCTAAAAAATTCATGAAACGTAAAATATAAGCAACAAAATGTCACTAATGTAAGTATATTTAATATATCCAATAAATTTTTTTAACTCACTTAAAAAGTAAAATATGCTTATTTATAAATTAAAACAATTTCTTTAACATTTTGTTTCCATAATTTTTTCAAAAATATCTACCCATATCAACATTTGGTTAATATTTTCATCTAATTTTATAACACATTGAGATATCAACATGGACATTTTCTTTAAGATTCAACGTTCGGATTTTTTAAACTTTGATTTAGACATAAAATTAATTATATCTATAAAAAATATATATTTTTTATTTTTATTTTTATTTTGAACAGAGTTCCCCAATTCTCATGGAGGAATTGACAAGACACTTCACATTCTATGATCCTAGCACCTGTCGTCGGTGTTAATGTCACTTTTACTTTTTGCTCTACACGTTTTCTTGTGTTAATAAAAAATTCTATAATTAAACTCTAACACCATACTTTTTCAACTCTTCCTAATAAACTTTAAATATATAAATTATAATATATAACTTCAGGTTTTCAAATAAATTATCTTTTTATTATTGTTAGTTAAAATATTATTTTCATCTTCATAAAATTTATTTAGTCTCTATCGTTTCAATTTATTCAATTTTAGACTCTATATCTTCTATAAATTTTAAATAAACATCTCAAAAAGTAAATTTTATTAGTTTTAATTTTGATAATAACAATAATTTTTAGGTAAGAAAATACAATATGTAAATATATATTTTCAAAATTTAAAACAATGATATTAATGGATAACAATCTTTTTCTAAATAAGCAATAAACTTGCTATTGGAACTAAATTGAGTTGGAATGATTTAGGAAAAATGTGTTTTTCCTAAGATTCATTTTCATTTAAATATTTTTTTAATAAAAATTCTTTAAAATAAAAATACTTATGTGTTTAACAATTTTTTTCTCAAAAGCATTTTTATATTCAAATTTGTCTGGTCTTTTATATAATAAAAGTGTTTTTATAAATGTCAATTTACCATAAAGAATTTTTTTTTGGCAACGGTGGTGGTCAACGACAGTTGTCGAAGTTGGTTAACAACGGTTGCCAAAGATTGTAGTTGGAGTTTCTCATATAAATTAGGGAGAGATTAATCATCAAATACTCAAAATTTTATTTTCCTAAAAGTTGGTTTTAAGTGTTTATTCTAAACTAATAACTGATTTTTCAAAATTCATTTTGGATAGTTGCGAAACACTTAAATTTGTTTTTAAATGATTTATTTTTTAAATTAATCACATATATAGATTAAAATACAAATACTAAAATTGAACAAATTTTAAATTAGTAAAAGTATAATGAAATCTTAACCATTATTTTTTGTACTGTTTGAAAAGCATAGGCTACAATATAGCCAAAAGAACAACCATGATCCATGATTGCCACAACTATAGTATAGTAGAGTGCACGAGTATCAATGTCAATTATTTGATTATATAAATTAAATCGACGGTCATATTAAATAATAATATAGCGAATAAAGCTAAGGAACATTATTCCTTCCCATTACAAAGTTTACCGTAATAGTTTAAGAAATGAAATATTTATGTAACGCAAATTTGTCTTTCATTTGTTTCTCTTTGGTTAATTTTCAAAATATTAGTTCTAATTTACATTTTAACATCAAATTTACAAGTTAAATCTTAAAACAACTTTTCATTATTGTTAAAGAGGTAAGTTCTTTCAATTGCCTTTGAAACTTAATGAAATAATTTATATATATAGACAAATCGCAGCTACCACCAAACCACTCATGGAGTAGAGTGGTAGTTGTAACTATATCCTTAAATTTTGAGAGTATTAACAATTAGGCTTTCAAACTTACGATAATTGTAAAAATTGAACCCTCAATATTATTACAATTTATACAATTATGTGAGTTTGAGAGTCTAATTTTAATATTTAGATAATGTTGAGGGCTCAATTTATAAATTTAAAAGTTTAAGGGTATGATTGCAACTATCATCATACTTAAAATATCGTTTTTATCATTTGTATTTTGTATGTGTATATATATATATATAGTTAACCATAGATTCTAACTCACACGTTTGAATTAAACGAAATCCAACCCATACTTTGACACATGGTAAATAAAGTAAACATGAAAATTTAGATTTTAAAATGGAATTAAACACAATAATTAATTTTTTTAATTACAAAAGTGAGTTGATGACTCAAATCATATACATATGTATATTTTTGTCAATAACACAGAGATATGTTATGCTCGTTTTGGCAAATAAAAATAATTAATTTAGAAAAAAAAAACAAAAATGTAATTTGGTTTATGTAAGATAACAAAAATAGGATGTTTTGACATGAAGACTACACTTATATAAACAATTCCAAGACACTTATATAAAAAACACCATTCTCATTACACTCACACATACAACCTTTTATCTCTCTTCAAATTTGCATTCCTCATTACACTCATACACACAACCTTTTCTCTCTCTTCAAATTTCCATTGTAAATTGCAAAGAATTTTCGTTTCCCCCACCATTTTCCTAGATTTTGGTTATGAAATTTCAATGAACAATATGAGTACAACAAATCCCATCTATCAAAATCAAATCTTTCACTTCAAGGTCTGACCTTTCTTCTTCGTTGCCTTCTCTCTCTCTCACTCTCTCTACTATAAATTTTGCTTTCTATTCTTCATTTCTTCTTCTTATCCTTTTAGTCACTTTTAGTTTTTTCTTTTCCCTTTATTTTTCTCTCTCAATCTCTCTTTTTTCAGTCTATTTCTCTCTCTAGAATGCGAATTCAGATTTCCGGCAGTTAAATTTTTGGCTCTGAAACTACCATGGAAGTTCCGACCATTCGTTGCCGGAAACCCATCTCGGAACCACCGGGAAACTTTGCCGGGCGGAGCTCCACCGGTTCAAGAATTGTTCGGATTTCAATGACTGACCCGGATGCTACGGACTCGTCATCCAGTGACGAAGATCCCGTGAATTTCACGCGCCGCCGTGTGAAGCGGTACGAAGTTGAGTACACCATCGGAACGGCGGTGGACGGCAGCGGTGGTGGTGCCAGGAAGTTGAAGAGGAAGAGGACGGCGGTGGGAAATGTGAGGAAATTTCGCGGTGTCCGACGGCGGCCGTGGGGGAAATGGGCGGCGGAGATACGGGACTCGGGACGCCGTGTACGACTGTGGTTGGGGACTTACGACACGGCGGAGGAGGCCGCAATGGTGTACGACAGCGCCGCCGTGAAGCTTCAAGGACCGGGCGCTTTAACCAACTTCCCCACTCATCCACCGCCACCATTTACCGGTGAAGAACCGTCGTCTCCGACGAACATCTCTTCTCCAACATCGGTCCTTTACAGAACCCAATTCACCGAATGCTCGCCGTCTAACCGGGCCACCGCAACCGGTGCCGTCGACGAATCGCCGGTGGTCGACTGCCCCTTCTCCGACGACATATTCAAATCGATTCTTATGGAATCGCCTCTGCTTCCAGAGTACCAATCAACTCTCATACCAGAAACACCATGGATCGGCGGGGTCGGCGGCGCTGGCTCCGGCGAATGGGCGTCGGTGGGGGGTTCCGACGACAGAGTAGAAGATCATGATTGTTTTGAAGAAATTTTAATGGGGTCGGATCCTTTGGTGGTCCTATGAGCAATTCAGTGAGTGACGCTTCAGAGTCATAGGAAAATGTGCCGCCGCCGGCCTGCTTACTTTCTGGCAGATTTTCTTCCGGCCGCCGCAATGGAATCTATCGGTCTCTCTAAAAAAAATTCAAATTTTAAAAAATATATAAATATTTTTTCTTTTAAATTTTATTGATTGGCTTTTAGATTTTATTTCCACTAGCGCAATGGTTTTTGTATTTTGTTGTGTAATGGTATATCTGTTGTAATAATAAATCTAGTTTTTTCAAACAACAAATTTATAAGTTAGGAATTTTGGTGTTCGAGTAACTATGTTTGTATTTATATTGGCTTGTAATAATATAAAGAGTTGAATAACAGTATATTGATGTAATTTTAAAAATGTGTATTAGTGTGTTACTTATGATTTAGATCATATAAGTTGTTATTTGGCTGAACATGTAAAAGAGCAATCAAATGCATGTGTTAAATGAACATATGTTTTTTTAACTAGTAGAAATATTAGAGAATATTTGAGGTGGATATTAAATAAAAAAAAATGTTAGATAAGCGTATAAAAATATACAGTTTTTTTAAATAAAATGGTTTTACACATCAAAACTTTAAAGATAGATACAAATGCATATGTTCCTTGTTCATTTACCCAACCTGTTTTTTTTCATTGCAAGTGTTTAAAGTTACCTAGAGGAGTTATTGAGTTCACAAATTATTATAATTTGTATATATATCTTAAATAGTTAACAAAAAGTTAATCTTAAAGACTTCAAATGATTCTACGAAGTTAAGAGACTACAATAGAATTTAAACAAATATTTGACTCATAAACTAGCAACTTAATTATGAAGTATAATTTACATTACATATTAATTTTACCAATCATAAACTTGCAAATCTAAAGTAGCATACACAAATTTAGGTTTTTATGACATTAATTTGTTAAATTTTAACATAGATTACACATATCCAAAAATTTTAATCTCATATTTCATAAATCAAAACATAGTAAACTTGTTAACCAAATATCCTCTAACCATATATATTCCCCCTTTTTTTTCCTTCTTCTTTTGATCTTTTATAGTTTTAGATAATTGTATGTTGAATTATATACTTTGAATTTTCATATTTTTTGGTCATTTATTTTAAATTTATTTGGATCACATGAGCATTCTGAGATTGTAATTCGATGAACTTAAAATTTTAGAGTAAAAATAGATATAACTTAGAAATTTATGTATAAATTGATTTTTTTAAGGTCTTTTCAAATATAGAAAAACGAACCAAAATATTTATAAATATAGTAACATTTCAATGTTTATCTGCAATAGAGTGTGTATTTTACTATTAGTTGTAAATATTTTCAGCAGTTTCGTCATTTAAGATAATTCCTCTTTTTTACATATTTAAAAATTTATGATAATTATTTTACATGACAAAACTATTGAAAATATTTATAATAGTTGTCTATCATGACGCGTAATCTATCCCAACCTATGGCAGATAGACAATAAAACTTTACTATATTTATAAATATTTTGATTCATTTTTTTATTATTTGAAAACAACCCTTATATTTAATTTTATCTATATTTATCGATATATTATCTTCTAAAAAAAGCTATATCATATTCTCGACAAATATTTATCTCTTGTTTCAAAATCCCATCAACGACAGCATGAAGTTTCAACATTTTGAATATATCTCCACTAGAAATTTGATGAGGAAATTCAAAATATAATATATTATCTAGCTGTGAATTGTCTTAAATCCTCACTAAAAAAAATCATCTTATAGACCATTTAACTCATTTTTTCCTAAAAAAGCAAAAAAAAAAAAAAAAAAAAAAAAAAAAAAAAAAAAAAAAGACTTTATTAAGTTACTTTGGCTTGGATGAAGGTTTCATTAAATGGGTTTAGACAGCACATAATTTTATCATTTATTACTTTGTAACATTCATTAAATGGCCCTACTAAAGCAAATTTATGTGGGGTTAATTAATTAATTACGATTAATGATAAAACTTTCCCTTTGACTTAATTAAAAACTTTTAATTTGATTTTAAAGTTCTAATGGTATGGTTTTAGAAATTAAAAGAAAAAGAAAAAAAAGAATGTTACCTTGGTTAGTGACTATTTCTCATTCTTGAAATGACCATGATAGAGAAACATTCGCAAGCACAAACTCAAAATATAAGTTTAAGAAAAAAAAATTAAGTCACAATTTTTAGATATTAATTAAAAAAATATTACTTTAAGTTATTCAACAAAATCGCCAAGTCCACTATATAAAATTTTATTGTAATAAAATATTAAAATTTTAAATAACTCAACGATAATTGTCATGTATTCTTCTTAAGATTAGATTCATATCTACCTCACATTTGTCATATTTAAAAATATAATATCGAATAACAAATATACCATGTTATTCTTTTGAGCTATATATATATATAAGAGAAGCTGAAAAGAATTTGAATCAAAATTTAGCTTAGTAATTAATTAATTAAGCTTGATTAAGGAAGATAATGATGATTAGGTGAACATGAATTACTTCTATGTATAATAATTGACATTGGACAGCGTCAAAAAGAGAGCCATATGCAATTTTTTGGAACTTATTTTCATTTTTTTGTACTTTCTTCACTGTTACTCAAACATGTTCCCACATGGTGATTAATTTGTTTTTTTGTCCCAAAAATGGATTGGCATTTCCAAGTTTTTGGGTTTAGCTAGGTTAATGGATTTTTTTGGTTAATTGCACCTAATTTAATGGTTATTGGTATATATTATCTCACTTGAAATTGAAAGTTTCAAATTTTCATATTTGTACTTGTTTTATGTGCGTATACTTAAAATTTGAAAATAGACTTTTGGATCAAACTATTTATCTAAGTTGCAATTTCAATGAACTCAAACAATCTTAATTAAATGACGGTAAGTCTGATTCGACTTCGCTGTAAAATATTTGAGTTGGAATGATGAAAGTTGATGATATTTTTATTTCAAATTTAATTTTTCGTGTAACAACAAAATTAGGGTAATTATTTTAAATGACAAAATTGTTGGAAATATTTTCAAATATAGACGTCTATCGTGTCTATCATTGATAGACAATAACATTTTGTTATATTTATAAATATTTTGATTCACGAAAATATAAAATATTGGTTCTGATAGAAGTTTCAATGTGTAATATTTGTACGAGGATCTATATTTTCTAAAATCGTTTGGAGAGTTAAAAAATAAAAATAAATAAAAAAAAATAAACTGTGAGTGAATGAAATAAAATAAAAATAGTCTAAATTGTATAGTTATAATCGTATGAATGGTTTAACTAGCTTTACTCATCAATATTCAGTTTAATGTTTTGATCTCATCCCGACCTAAGAAATAAAATAAGAGAAAATTAATCTTTTACCCCAAAATTTTGTGGGTTTGTTTTCCTTCCAAACTCAAAATTAATAATTATATCGTTTAAGATCCTAAATTCTTATAATGGAGTCGATTTAATCTTTTAGACCCTCCAAATAATAGTAGTGAGACTTTTTGCACGCGTATATAAGACTTTTTCTATGTAAATAAATATAAGAGATAAACACAATGTTAGAGAGAGGTTGGAATCAAATGAATAGTAGCTACTTTTCATTTATATGAGTATGCTTTTTCATTTTCCTATATTGTTCTCCACTTATTTTAATATAAATTTAATGACAATTTTTCTTGTTACTTTCATATTACGGGAGAAGAATAATTTTATATTTCCTGATTTTGAGTTGCTTGCTTCTAAATATTAAATAAAAATAAAGTTATAATTTACTAACCGTATTGTTTTAACTTGATTCAAAATTACAAAAATTTAAAGTTTAAATTAATACAACTAAGAAACAAGAATCCTATTACATAAACTTAATTCTAACTCATATAGTATGAGTTTGGGTTCGATGATATTGGTTTCTCAAATAGTTGGTTTTTTTACAACACACTCATAAGTCATATAGTTACAATTTACAAGTTCATTCGATATATTATTGTGGCAAAGATTACTTTGTAATTTTAGTTGCTATATTATTTGTTGTTATACTTTTTTTTGGAGTCTCAACAATTGAGATGGAGATTCGAAATTTTAACCATTTAATTAGAGATGTTATGGTTTAATTAGTTGAGTTATATACTTCGATTGTGGTTAGGTTTTAACAATTTGGTCAAGATATGCTCATTAATCTTATATATTTTTAGAATATTTTTGCTCAAGTTGTTTTGACCATGTTTTAATATAATAGAGAGTGGCAAGATTCAAACCACAGATCTCTTAGTTGCTAAAACATACTATATGTCATTTGAGTTATTGTTTTTTGTCACATAAATCCCTTTCTTTAAAAAATACATTTAAATTCTTAGTAGAAATTTAAAATAAAACAAGTTCTTAACTGCAATTTTTTTTTTTAGATTTCAAATTTTAGTTTAAATTTTTAAAATGTAAATTAAAAAAGGGAAAATACACGGGTAGGTGTGGTGGAAGTATGGTATATACACTTGATATATATATATATATATAATAAAAACAAAATGGATACCATATAAGTTTAAATTTTAAACAATTTAAACTATAACAAATAAATAAATTTCTAGCACCAAAAATTCATATTACATCCATTCACTATTTTTCACAAAAAGAAAAAAGAAAACATTTAAAAACGACGTGTGATCAATTAGAATAAAATGTATTAGTTAATAATGTATCAAATATTGAATAGAAATAGTAGAAAAACTTTATGATACCATGTGAATATTTGTTAATGTCAGGAGACCTCACATTATAAATAGAGTAAAAATTTTATTGTGAATAGTATATAGGGTTGTTTTCAAAGATAGGAAAATGTACCAAAATATTTATAAATATAACAAAATTTTATTATGTGTCATGATAGACATAGATAGTAACCTATTGAATTGTATCGTGACATATCAAATAGATTATTATATTTTCTTATTATTTATAAATATTTTTTTGATAATTTTCATTTAAAATAATTTTTTTAATGTTATATATTACTATTATACGAATTGTTTAAGGATTTAAGGGATGATGAAATATAGGAATAAAAGTGTGTGGGGGTGAGTGATACCTACGAGCGTGGGGATGGTAATAGGAGAAGGGGTCCAATGGGATTTGGTATTAATGCGTGCGGGTTGGTAGAATAAAATGAGATTCATCTAAAAATGTCTTTAAACTTATACATTTTCAAATTATTTATAGCCCATTCAATAATTATTTTGTTCTCTTTCAATATTATATTGATTCCATGGAAAAAACATTTAAAAAGTTTTAAAACCAAAATCAAATCTTTAGAATTGTTTTTTTCTTAATTTTAAAAGACTCATTTTGTATACGAAGAAACTGTTTTTATTTTGTTTCAAGGTAGATTGATTTTTTTAAGATTTTGTTTGATAACTATTTGATGTTTGATTTTTAAAAATTATGAGACCATTTGTCCCTTAAATTAGTGTTAAATAACTCAACTTCAATAGTAAATATTATTAAAGGTTTGTATCTTTATCGAGAAACTTTATCTTTATCTTTCTTTATTTTATATATTTATCGAGAAACTTTGTCTCCAACATATTAACTCATTTCACTCACTAGGCCAAACTCAATTTTAGTTATAATTTTAATGTTTTTGTCATCCATGTTCTACTCATATTTTAAAAAACGAAGTGAAGTTTTGAAAACTTAGAAAAAAAATTATCATTAATATATATATATATATATATATATATATATATATTTAGAATTTAAAACAAAGAAAATTAAAGAGAAAACGAGTATTAAATTTAAAAACAAATAACTAAAAATGCAATTGTTATCAAATAAAATCTTAGAAATTATGAAATCTCTTATGTGCTTCCATGGACCTACTCTCTGTTTGTTTCTTTTCCAACTTAGGAATGACAAAATTTCTAAGGAGTAGATGTAAAAACAAGGAATAACATTCTTATAGGATTCAAGTATTATCAGTGGGGTATTATCTCACTTTTTCTCTCACCTCAAAGAAAGAAAGGAATGAATTTTGTATTGTAAGACTAAGTGCTTGTTGGGTCGTGTCCCGACAAATGGGTTGAAAAATCTCCATATCAAACAAGGCCAAAGATGATGATCGGTTGAGGTCGCAACGTAGTCCCGAGTTTAAGGCAAGATCATTATAGATTTATTGTGTAATTTTATTTCTCCTTCATCGTTACTTTCTTCATTTCTTCCCATTGAAGGTAGTTGTTTCACAAGAAATGTGATGCATCTACTAAAACTTGGATAAATATTGTGTGAACTTTAATCACATTTCCCAAACATCCAAATTAACTTCTCCTTCTCCCGTATGTGCCTATGTTGATGAGTGTCGCCTTGAAGACCTAATGATTGTTACTGCAACTATTCATCTTTGTGATTGTTGGTGGTGAACTCAAAATGAATGGAAGCTGTGTAGAAGAATGGGGAGAAGGATAGAAGAAGAGAAAAATTAAAATAAAATAACAGAAAAGTTGTGTATACCTTTATTTATTTATTTATTTTTATTTTATTTTAACTTATTGATTACTTACATTCGAATCTATATACTAACATTTAATATGAGCACAATTTCAAGTCACATCGATTAGAGACAAACGTTAAATTAATATATATATATATATATAAAATATTAATTTACTAATTTTCATATATATATTTTTTTTTTATTTATAATTGTCAAAGCAATATTAATTATTCAACTTTTAACAAAAATATTTTATCATCAAATCAAAACACTTCACCTGCAAAGACAATAATACACATTTTGAGAAGAAGGAATCACACCTTAATATCTTTAAAAAGAAAACTGCCAAAAAGTTTGATACTAAGTGAACATATAAATGTAAAAAGGTACACATTTTAATGCAAGTTGCAAGAAAAGTAAATTTTTTTTTACTCTTTTTTTCTTTGCACAAGAACACTTTTGTGTATTGTTCTAAGCTTTTTTGGTCTCCCATGTGACATCTTGTCTTGCTCCTCTTTACACTTTCCAGTTCCTTCTGTCTTTCCTTCTTAAATGCTTTTGGTAGGATTTTGTTCAAAACTCCACACCCTCATGACCATTGTTTCTCAAAAATTCTACTTAAAAAGTTAAAACACCATCCTCTTCCTTCTAGATTTTAAGTTATATTGTATTTTAATTTAGTTCCTATTAATATATTTTAATTTTTTTTTTTTATATATATCTTCGTAAAAATTTATTTTGAACCCACCGCATTCACTGAGTTTTTTATTTTTTAGCTTAACAATACATGGAATATGTAGACTTATGCACAATTTGACTACTTAAAATACTTATTTACTCTCACCTTTATTTTCATTTCATATTTTTTGCTACAGTGATACTAGTCACCAATTAATGCATAAGCATGCTAGATAAGTGTAGTTTAGAGATCAATAATTACATTATTAAAAATTCAGAAACAGTATGTTTCTTTTTATTTTTTATTTTTTATTTTTATTTTTTTAAAGTCCAAGATCTAAATAGATAAACACTAAAAACTTCACCTAACTTATTTTTAGGTGAAAGAAAATAAATAATGAGGCTTTTTTAGCGTTGGCCTAATGAGGGTTGCTTCACAGCCATTGGGCATTAAGCTTTTTTGTGTGGATTAAGGTTTGACAATAAATACAAAATAATAATAATAATTATAATAAAGAGAAAGAAAAAATCGTGGGCCTCTTAAAACGGTCGCCGGTCGGTCCTCCTCTACGTGTCACGTGCGTAGCGCCTGATTGTAAATCTAAAAGCTCCAGTTGGTATGTCGCCTGGCCACGCGTCCACTGAACCATTTAAAAATAAACTTTAAAAAAAATAAAAATAAAAAAGGGAACCGTTTGAATAATTGTTTTAAAACCACGCTTTAAATTAATTTTAGTCTGTGTAATGTTTATTTTTTATTTTGTTGTCAATTTTAGTTTCTAAAATTTACAATATCGATTTTGATCTCTGAATTTAAAAGATAAAATTTAATGTATAATACAATCCTTTCCATACAATGTTGTCCATATTTTAAAAAAGAAAATACTCAGATGGAGTCAGCCTGCACTCATTTTATTTTTCTATCTTTATATAAGGGAGAGGTGTATGTTCCATCTAATTACTCTCCTTTCAAAATAAATAAATAAACAAAAATAATGATCATGGAATTGTATCAAAATTATGATTGAAAATGGAAGTAAAATGAACACAAACTTTTTATTATAACTTTCTAAATATGGATCAGGATAGTCATTTTTAACATTTAGGATCAATTACGAGTTTATTCTTTAAGATTTTTAGTTTTATATTTATTTGGTCGAATTTTCCAAGCGTATTTATTATGGTGTATAAACTTTTAATTTTGTGTCAAATAGTTCATTTAATTTTTTTAAAAATATATTTTCTAAAAAAAAAACACACTTTAAATAGTGTCTCATAAAATTTTAAATTTTAAATTTCATGTCTATTGAGTTTTTAACTTTAAAAAGTGTCTAATAAATCTTTAAAATTTTAATTTTGTGTCTAATAAATTCATAAAATTGTTTTTAAAAATAGATTAACCTATTAAAGATATTGTTTCTCTAAATTTATGTAAATGTAGAGTTTTATTAGACATATAATTCAATTTTATATCAATCAATTATCAAAAATAATTTTAAAAGAAAATTTAAACATGTCAGAGATGTATTAGATACAAAATAAAAGTTAGAAACCTATTAGACGCAAAATTAAAAGTTCAAAAGTCTCTATGACACTTTTAAATATTTATAAACTAAATAGTTCAAACACTAAACTTATAATTTATTCTAATATTTAAACTATATATATTAGATTATAGGCTAAACTATAATCGATACCTGACTTTCTCCTTTGCTTAAAACAAAAATGACAATATTATCCTTTAACTTTCATAAAAATTTCGAAAACTACTTTAGACTATAAACCTTTCAAAAATTCAAATAAAAAACCATGATTTAGAATTGTGTGGCAATGACCTCAATGGTGTAACGATAGAATTTTTTAATCTGGATCGCATACCATACCATTTAATATTTCAATATTCCTCCTACATTTACAAGTTTTAAAAGCATAGACATATTTTATAAACAAATGAAAAAGTTGAATAATATATTTTTAGGTAAAAATACAATTTAGATCTCTAGATTTTACACTGTTGACTTCAACTTAGTCCCTAGGCTTTAAAATGCTAGATTTGAGTTATGTTTCAAGTTAGTCCCTACGTATCAACATTTCCACTAAATAGTCACTTTTCGTCTTTAATACTAATGTTTATTAATTAATCTAGAAGTATTAAAAAGAACTATAATTAAATTATTTTCACTAATTTTTATCACAACAAAAATTAAATTTAAATTTCACTTATTGTTTTATTAAATTTAAATGTCACTTATTGTTTTAAATGAAAGAATGCATATAGACAAAAAGTAAGTATATTTAGTAAAAAATCAAAATCAAAATACATAAATTTTAAAACCTAAAAATTAAATTGAAAGAAAATTAAAATTATTTCTTAAAAAAACTAAAATTAAAATGGTAACATTTTAGGAAAGAAATATATTTTTCTCTAATTTTAAAAATAATTTAACATATATTGTATGCCGCGATAAACGGTTGCCGGAAATTAGGCGTATGATAAGAGAGTTCTAGAAAGCGTGGGGGCGGGCGTTTTAAGTTTTGACCACTCAAAAAACTTTGAAGGCCGTCATTGTTTCGTTTTCCACCGCTCATTTCCACACCTCTTTTTCATACACCTTCACACATCTTTCTAATTTATGAGTAAATAACACTCTCCCCATCTACCATTTTATTTCTAATCAGATACTGGGAGTTATTTTTAAATATAGTAAAAATATTTATAAATAAAATAAAATATTTAATAAATATTATTTATTCTTTTTATAGATATTGTTTATTTATGTTTATCATTGATAGATAATAATATCAGATATTGTAAATATTTTTAATAATTTTATCATTTAAAATAATTATACATTTTTTTACTTCTGTTTTCCTTTTTTTCTTTTTCTTTGTTATTTGTGTCACATTGAGGAGGGAAAAAATAAATTAATGGAGAGTCAATTTACTATTTAATTTTATTATTATTATTATTTTCTTTTAAAAAAAACATTCGGGTAGAATAACTAGGTATTTACTAAGAAATTTAGGAGGTCATTATTAATGGTAACAACGAGGTGTGGCCCTAAGCCGCAGTAACCCTTCTTCTCTTCTTCTTCCGCTTTCTTCTGGTAAGACCTTCTTCGTTTTTCCTGTCCTCCAAGCAATTTGGAGAGCTCATTTGTTTTCCTTTTTTCATTTTTCTGAATGCTTTTTTCGATCGCCATTCCAAAATTCAATCATTAACTCAATCAGGTTTCGGCTCTCATGGCTGTTATTGAGAATTGGCGAGATGTTCTTTTGTTCATTTGAGAAGCGAGTGATTGATTGTTGCAGGATGAACTCATTGGCGGAGAGGATGTTCAAACCGGCTCGAGGGCATGATTCTTGGATTGGCTTGGAGGTGGAAGCTCAGAGAATTGAGAGAGGTGGGCGTGATTCTTCGATGTTGGTTGTGGAGAGTGATAGCCTGCGGCTTTCTGCTTCTCCGTCTCAACCTTCAAATGATACTGCTTCTAATGAAAAATTGGGGTTTGGAGAACGCGCTTTCTCTGCTGCTGGTGCCGCTTTTCTTTCAGCAGTCATTGTGAATCCTCTTGATGTTGCAAAGGTAATGTTGAATCAAAGTTCTCTTTTGTTGTTTACGTGTTATATACTTGAATTGTCTGGGAATAATTGGAACATGTAGTCGGGCAATCGGATGGTTGGTTAAGTACCTTTGGTGACAAGTTATGGTTTCTACACCATGGGCAGGCATGTTATGTGCCTTTGATTAGATGACCATTGAATTACCTGTTATTATTATTATTATTATTTTTTTTTTTGTGAATAGGATGGAAGATGAATTAAGAAATATTTTCTTCTTCCAAGTCTTGGAGATGATATGATAGTTGTTCAACTCCTAAAGTTTTTCCTGACGTTTAAAACTGTGGAGATATAAGGGAAGACAACGTTGTTAAATTTTATAATCATTTACTAAAAATTTCAATTGATCTTGGATATAATAATTTCCTATTTAAATGTTGATGTGATATGTTGATTGTGTTAACTAGTGAAGGTTTAAAATGATGATATAACAATAAGCAGGTCACCTAGACGAAGTAAGTGCGAGCAAGCCAAAAAAATTGGTTTTAAATTGGTTCAACACTAATACGCTGTATCCCGTTGGAACTTCGCAATTAAGTATGCTTAGGTGTGAGTAGTATTAAGTTGGGTGACAAGTTGAGAACTCCTTATATTGCATCCTTTCTAAAAATTTTATTTTGACACCCACAAATGTATTGTGCCTACCATCTTATTGAATTTTCGGCTTGGCCTGCCTGTATTTTATCTAGCCAGCTTGGCACATGCCAAGTTATCACTTGTTAGTCCAATCAAGGTGTTATGTCAATACTGAATTATTGGTATTCATGTCAAGTACTTATTAGAGTCAAAATAATCAAGGACATAAGTATTTTCAGAGAAAAATTTCAAGGATTAAATTTGTAGTTTAACCTTAATTTTATAGTTTTTGAGACTCCTTGAAAAGTATGAGCACCCTGAGATGTTCTCAAAATTTTCTATATGTTATTTTGGACCTTGAATCAGTGTCATCGTCTGGTATATATATATATATATATACACATGGGGCTGCTCCTCGTTTCTCCTCTGTTCTGCAACCTTAATTATATATAATTGGCCTCCCCAGCATATTTTACAGTCTAAGAATTTCTATGCTTTTTGAATTGTCAGACAAGGTTGCAAGCTCAAGCTGCAGGAGTTCCTTATTCGCATCCGCTTAGTGATTGGACCAGTCGCATGGCCTTTTTTGGACCAAACACGGTTGCTTCCATTGCCTACAAATCTGATTGATTTTTATTCCTATCTTGGATGTAGCTCCTGTAGAATCTAAAATCTTGTTTCTGATTTTTATGTTTTTTGCTGCATGATATATGATGTTACAGTGTATTTACATTTTATGCCTGGCTAATTACTTTAGTTTTCAGGACATTCATTCCCTTTCAATGATTTTAATTTTTTTTTAATTCTTTGATGCATATAATTTTCCATACATGTATATCGTCTGTAGTTAACATGATGTAATTGTAACATTTGTTTGGCTCTTTCTAGAATTCCCAAACTTCTCCTACTAAGGTAGAATTCCATTTCTGATCAAAGAAAAAGAAGTATAGTTGGGTTTAATTGAGTTCAAGTTGTTATTTGCTTCAAACAGTGAAACTTCTGTGACTGTGTTTATTCTTCTAGGGCGAGGAATGAGTACCTTACTTTATATGTCTCAGAGATGATTGAGTTTCACTTCAAAAGCTATTCATTCTAAATCACATCATAGAACCTAGTTTTGAAGTTTACAATTTGAGTCGATAACTAAGGATTGATTGAGAAGAAATACTTAGTGTCATTCCAATTTGCTGGCGTGTTTTCTCAAATGCCTTAATGGAGCATCAGCATATTGTCAAATCTTAACCTTAATGTTTTGCTTCATTTTGAAATTTGTATTTTTGGATATTTTTGTGCTTCTACTGCTTTTTTGGATTTGATTTCTCTCCTTAATCTCTCCTTAATCTTTGATTTCTATATACTGTGCCAGATGTTTGCAGATTTAAGGTGTTCTCCCTCATGTGCCCGTGCGGGTATTCATGGTACAGTAGCAATATGTCCTCCTGATTGTTTTCAGTACAAAGGGACGTTGGATGTCTTCTACAAAATCATTCGACAGGTTAGTCAGTTTTCTCTTGTTAATCTTGACCGATGGATACACTTGTGATTCATTTCTTTTGTGTTGCTTGAGGACTACTTCGGCTTCTGGTACTGAATGATGTAAAATAGATGTCCAGTATAAGTTGGGCTGTGAGTTCTTAAAGTAGGTTATGAACTATGTATTTATTTTAATGTTCATCATACCAAATGAAATTCCCAGGAAGGATTTGCGAGGTTGTGGAGAGGCACAAATGCTGGCCTAGCTCTTGCTGTTCCCACGGTACGATTTCATATTAATCCAAGGCCACCCCTCCCATTCAAGTTTTTTTTCTTTTTTCCTCTCCAAAATACTTGTATGGTCCTGAATGTTGTTGTCTGAGGGAATGATTAATGTCTTTTTTATTTAAAAGAACAGGTGGGAATCTACTTACCTTGCTATGACATATTCCGTAACTGGTTAGAAGAGATCACTTCCCAGAATCTTCCTGGTGCTACTCCTTATGTTCCTTTAGTCTCTGGGGCATTGGCACGTTCTTTGGCTTGTGCAACTTGTTATCCAATTGAGCTTGCTAGAACTCGCATGCAGGTAAGGAGCACTTGGATGTTGCTCTTCTTTTCGGCTCCCATTTGACAACTTTTTTTGTTTGCTATTTTATGTTTTTCAAAAATCAAGCCGTATTACATTTTAATAAAAATCAGTCAGATTTTTAGAACTTAAAATATTAATTTTTGAGAACCCCTTTTTTTTTTTTTGGTGAAAAAGAGAAGGGGAAAAAAACAATAATTGGATAGTAAATAAGCTTAATTTCGTATAAACATTGAACGATAAAAATGTTCTCATACGGAAGTTAATAACCAAATTTGTTCAGTGAATTTAAATGAAAATCTGCTATCATATTTACGCAACTGCTTAGTGTTATACATTTCCAGTTGAGGATAGGTTCTGTATTATCCCATCTTTCTTTGTTCCTGTTAAATTATTGTGTAGATGGAACCTAGTTGTATTTGATTACTTTTACAAACTGATATTTAGACTGTATCTCAATCTTGGGCTCATTCTAAAATATGGAAAAAAAAAATCATTGGCATGGTGTCCTTACTGGATGCCCTTGTAGTTTTGCTATACATTGTTAAGAAACATAACTTCAGCAATCAATACTTCAAGATGCGTGGATGTTTGTATTGTTAGCTATTGATTAAAATTTCCTTTAATTTATATGTGTTCGCATGTTTTCTTTGTTTTGAGTTTCACATGTTTTTATTTATTTATTGAGTACTGAATTTCACATGCTCGATTAGTTATTAGTTGGAAGTTACATGCGCTGTGGCATTCAGTTAAATGAATGGTATGGTTCATTTGTTTCGGTATAGGCATTTAAGGAGATGCGAATTGGCAAGAAGCCGCCTGGAGTCTGGCAGACTTTACTGGGTGTTGTCTCCAATGTTAAGAGCACAACTAATGGTGAAACTGCCTGTAAGTTTATATCTAACGAGTACAAATTTCTTTTAAAACGTGCTTTACACCTTTTCAAATTCAGGTGTAATTTCTTACTTCGGTTAATGAATCTTTAGCAGCAAAAAGTTACCGTGCCCTATGGACTGGAATGGGGGCACAGCTTGCACGTGATGTTCCATTCTCAGCAATTTGTTGGTCAACCCTAGAACCAGTGAGAATTTAACTATCCAGCTGTAGTGAGGTTTTATTATTCTCTAATCCACTGTAGTTTATGTTTAGATGGGCTTCTTTCATCTCTACAGGTCAGAAGGAAACTCCTTGGATTGGTAGGTGACAACGCTAATGCAACCAGTGTGTTTGGGGCCAACTTTTCTGCTGGTTTTGTTGCTGGAAGTCTTGCTGCTGCCGCTACATGTCCTCTGGATGTTGCAAAAACCCGAAGGCAGATAGAGGTTTTTTCCTTTCTAAATATTTTGCCTGTTGGCCTTTTCTTAAGGGTTAAGAACTTTCGGGATTGTGTAGAAAGCTAATAATCAGTATCTGCTACTCTACCCACACAATTTTAAGTATAGTAATTAGGTGTGTTGTCCACATTTGAAAATGTAACAGATGACAGATCTATGTAAGGATTTTTACACAGGTTCTGACTATTTTTCATTTTACCTTTTTTCTCCCCCACATATCCATGTAACTGATCTTTTTATTAAATTTTTTGTAACTTTCAGAAGGATCCGGTGAGGGCACTGAGAATGACAACGAGGCAGACACTGATGGAGGTTTGGAGGTATTTCACTACTTCGGACTATTCAATTGTTGTAGGTTTCATAGAGATGCTTTTTTCCTTAAATTAGTTTCACTAGGAAGACACCACCAAGCATGAAAATTTTGGAAGGGCTCCATTTTTTTTTCTCTCTCTAATGAGCTATCACATCAATTCTGGTAATAAAGATATGATCTAAAGCAGCTTTAGTTTTTAGCTTTAATCAATAAAGTCAATCGATTGGATAGTGCTGTATTTGTCTAAAATTGAATTGAACTTGAAACCAGGGATGGTGGGATGAAAGGACTATTTGCAGGAGTTGGACCTCGTGTTGGCCGTGCAGGCCCATCAGTTGGGATTGTTGTATCATTTTATGAAGTCGTGAAATACGTTCTCCATCACCAATATCCAACTTCAGCTTCATGACAGGGTAAGAGCTGCTTCTTACCCTCTTCTGGTGTAAGTTGTGCATAGGAGGAACTCATCAACCAGAGTTCTTTTTTCTTTTTGACCTACTGTGGATTCCATAACCTGCGGACTAAATACATTGGGTATACAATCTCAGTTTTGTAGATTTTGTCTAGGCCAATAGGTGCGGATTAGAATAAATAATAGCACCCTCACTCTACCAGAAAAAAAAAAAGAAAAAAAAAAAAGAGAGAGAAGACTATTGAAGGGGTGAACAAATTTTGGAGACGTAAACTAATTATGAGTTGCTCAGATGGGCTGGAAAGTTCTTTGACATGTTTTCACTTATTCCTAAAAGTAATATTATTTTCTCTCTCTCTCTCCC
>QLSR01000191.1:1994142-2046701 GCA_031780015.1 Citrullus colocynthis
CCCCCCCCCCCCCCCCCCCCCTCCTCTACCACTCCAGTTGGGGAGATCTTCTTTTTCATCAGTTTAGTCATTCCAATCCTTGACAACACTTTTATCCGTGTTTAAAATATCCTTACATCAGAGTAAATTCTCCCTTCTATTGCCTTTATTGAACTGTTTGTACTGAGATATTCCGTAGAGTCAAGTAAAACATCCTTCATATCTTTATCCATGTGCTTAAATATATGCATAGGTCGGAGTAAATTCTCACTTCTCATGTCTTTATTAAAACTTTTTGTACAGAGATATTCCATAGATTCAAATAAAATATATCCTTCTTACGCGTAAAGCAGGGTTGTTTCAGAATTGGCATTTCATTGCATTATTTTTCTGTTTCTCGGGAAAGATATGCTTCTATTAGACTAAACTTTTGGGCGTGTCTGCTGTCAGCCATCTTTTGTGAATCTGAAAAGGCTAATGATTGGAGATTTGAATTGTTTCTGCTTTGAGATTAGAATTGAATAGCAACTCTGTACCTTAAAGGGAACTGGCTGACCAAATCATCAAACAATCTTCTAAATGCTAACTAAATTAAGATATTTGGAATGAGGCGGATATCATTCATTCGAGCCCATGGAATCAACTGTTCATATAATTCTTATGGAACAGTGGCATAGGAATTATTTTGTCTTGATCTTTTGGTAGTCTCTATTATATATCTTCTTACTCAATTTGTTTGAGAAATAGAACAGTCAACCTCACATATGATACTCGGACATGTTAAAATTATGATCTTACACGCACACACTCACAAAAAACCGAGAAGTCTTTGCTTTAGTTGTTGATTTGGAATCATAAATTTTACTGTGTTATTTGATTGATAAAAAATAGCTCAGTTCCATACCATGTGTTCTTAGAAAGGGTACTTGCAATACACTAAAGCTATCAGGGAGATGGTTTATCTTCAGGGAAACCACAAAGAGAAAGTAGAGAACCCATCAGAAGTCTTTGAAGACTTAATTGACTGAACCCTCACTGCCTGTATCTATCGGTCTCTCTCATCCTCTTCTTCTTTTTCCAAACCCTTCAAGGTGAGTCATTATCCAATACCTCTCTATTTCTTCTGGTTTACGCCCCGGAATTCTGCCTGCTATCAGATCCCACCTGAAATGGAAAGCCATTTTCTTGCTTGAGGTCATTGGAAAACAATGAAGGAGAGAGCACAGAATCTATGTCGATTCTTGTTGAGATAAGTGAGAGAATTCTATGAATCTGGGTTGCTTTGTAGTTTGAATCCAACTTACCTATCTCCAATCAGCTTATGCATTCTATGGATAAGATCTTCCTCTTGTGCTGTCATAGTTATAAACTGCCACCTAGTGCTGCTGACTTCTGTTAGATAATAAGCCACAGATTCACAAAATGAAAGTAGGACTTAAAAGATCATCAAGAAGTGAGAAAATCATGAAGAGACCAAATTTAAGATGAGTAATTGGACATGGAAAGTAGAAAATCAAGTTGATGAATAATGAAGGAAACCTTCAGATTCTAGTGGATTGATTTTGGCTTGTTTCTGGTGACGATGATTGTCCATGTTTCCTCAAAAGATTAGAGGCAGCACAAAAACAGGAAACTAAAAAACTGGGGATGAAAGAATTTTAGGAAAAACTGTGATAGAGAAGTTTGAAACATCCACGGGGAAATTTAAGTTTATGTGCATGCCTGTATTTTCTTCTTCCCACCAAACTTTGGGAAGTAAGTTTGTTGGTTGACTTGTTGGGTTGGTAGACTTGTAGTTGACAACTTACAGGGATAAAAGACAAGATTAAAATATTGAAATCTTAGAGAGAGAGAGAGAGAGAAAGAGACAGAGAGAGAGCTGTTCTAGGGGGAAGGTCATGTAGTAGTTTTATTCCTTTAGGACTAAGAGATGTCAAATAAAACAACTAGGATTTTGCCACCATAATCAAAAGTGTGGATATAAGCTCAGCACCCACCAACTAAAAACAGATAAGCAGACAGATAAACATGGACAATAGTTTAATACAGCTGTGAGAGAGCACCAACTAAACTTGAAATGGGTGCCTAAAACTCTCTGATATGTCACCTTCTTTCTCCACTCTGATTGTTTTAGGCAGTGATCTCACCCAAAATATTATATTCAACTGGTAGTTGGGAACCTGGGGAAATGGTCTAATGCCTGTGTTCAGTTCAGCTAACCTTCTCCCCAACTGCACTGCACACACACATATTCAGATATGACACATCTTATCCTGAAATTGTGCTCAGTATTCCAATTGCAACAGACCCCTCCCTCCAGCAAGGACATGCAAATGAATACAAAACTATTTTGTCTGTTCATGACTCCCTTCCTTCTACTTCACTTTCCTCACATGCTTCCTTAGATTTGTTCACACACCAAGAGAAAAGAGGGAGATAGATTGTTAATAGGAAGGGGGCAATGATACAGTACATTGTTTCACCTTAGAGAGAGAGAGAGAGAGAGAGAGAGAGAGGAGGGTTTGGGTATTAGGTAGATGAAACATTGATTGACAGTAAACAGTGTCATCTTCAAGAAATCCAAGCAAAATGGAACATTACCATACAGTGGGAAAAGGTGAAGGCAGGCAGAATTATGTCAAAATCAATGGTACCACACACACAAGCTTCAGAACAAAAAGAAGACAAAGTTTTGTAGGCCTTTTCTCCCACTTAAAATTCATTGATTTTCTCTCTCTAGAGTTGTCAGTTGCAGACTATAGCCTCCTCAATTATTCATGCCCATTCTAGTTTCTACTACTACACATTATCTTCTTGATTAAATCTCTCCATTTCTTTTAAGTATTTGGTGGGTTTTGATGCATTCTTATCATTATGCAATTACTTCATTGGATAATGCTCAATTATGTGCTCCACTAATTTGCAGGTCCCAAAATAATAATCCTTTCTCAATGGATATGATATTTTTTAATTGAAAAAAATTCTCTTACGTTCAGATTACAAATCTAAGTTGTTTAATGCTTGTACATTCTGTGCACATTTTCATATTCACACTAAGTTCAATAAAGTCGAACGTTTCTAAAATCAATACTACCTTTGAAGTTGCATTTTCCTTCAATTAGGCAGCTCAATCCGTTATCTAACTCAATCAAGAGTTGGGGACAGTTTATTTTTTGTAATATAATCATTATCAGACATTTGTTAGATCTCATTAAGGTGTTGATGAGTTGGGTAGAATATGGTATTCTTTCCAATTATTTGTTGTCGATTGGAGGATATCTTAATTAATTTTAGCATATACTCTTGACCAAAAAGTTGAAAGTTTGATTCTCCTACTTGATTAAAAAATAATGTGTCAGTCGATTAGTTTGTTCGTGATTTGACAATCAATTTGTGGTTATGAATGATTATTTTAGGTGGTGGTTTTTAATGGTTTGATTTTTTGAGAAAAATAAATAATATGTTTTTGTCCGATTTCAATTCTTCTTCAACCAATAGGATCAATACATTATCCATTGTCGATTAAAAAAAACAATAAAACAAAATTAACCTACTCATCCCTAGGCATCAATTTGACTATCCGAGTAAAGACAATGTCAATTGAATTATATATATGTAAAATGTGTTAGTTTCATTAATGGAAAAAACTATCATCTGACCATTACAAGCACTTATTGGCTCTACAAGTTACAAGATAACACTACTTTTGAGTAGTTGACCCTATATAGTTTATGAAAATTCACGACTATTTTAAATTTTCATTCCATATTGCTAATGATACAAATACACATTAATTGTGATGGGAAGTATTTTGGTGTTAAGATCTTTTAAGATTTAAACAGGGGTATACACTGGTTGGGTTGGGTCAAGTTAAGGGAGTTGGTTGGTTATTCAATATGATGAACTCTGTTTAAGAGTGTAATCCAAAGAGTTGACTCCACTGAGTTAATAAAGAGATGTGTCAAATTGCGACGTTTACTATTGAAGGTTAAAGAGGTTAAGGGAATGGTAATGTATGAAGAGGCAAGGATGGCAGCTAAAGGTTGAAGACATATTAGGTTGTGGTGGGAATGAGAGTGAGTTAGTGTCACAGATGATTGGCAAGACAACAGAGACTAGCAAGGCCACAAAAACAAATCAAGCTACTATAGTTGTCTGCTTTCAATGAAAGTTCGAAACTATTTATCTTTCTTTTTTCTTGGCACCCCTAGTTTTAAATATGCATGTAGTTTGTTGAGACTTTTAAGAATCTAGATTATCGTATTGCTACGTGATTTTTGGTTTTTGGTCGTAGAAAGTTGCACTTGTTTTCTCACATGTCTTTATGGCCGTCTTTTTTTTTTTTTTTAAAAAAAAGACATTTGAATTCTTCGTGATTAAAAAAAAAAAGTACTTGACTATGATCTTAAAAACATTTGTTAAAAATAGTGTTTATAAACTTAATCTTACTTATTGCTATTTATACTTTCTTTGAGAAGGAAATGACAAGTGTAGAGTGAAATTAAAAAAAGAAAAAATTCCATTTAAGTTAGGTATAGATTACATCTTTAAATAATATTTTTTTCAGAAAAAAAAAATCTAGAATTTTAAATGAAAATTTTTAATGTCTTAGAAAAGTGAGATATACTGCTTTTCCCTTCTTCATTTGTTTTGCCAATGTATAAAAGTAGAAGGATACAATAATTTGCATTTCCCCCCTTAATTTTATGATGGAAGTTAAGTATCAATATCAAAGAAAGAAAGAAAGACGCTTAAAGTGTTTGTATTGTTTATTGGGTAATAGTATTTTAATTTATAGATGGACCTTTTTGGCATTGCATTTAAAAAACTCACATTAATTTTGAAAATTTTAAAACCCCCTTTTTTCAATTAACTTAATTTGCAAAATCCTCAGCAACTTTTAAAACTGGTTTCCTACAAATCAAGCATCTTTGCTAACAAACTTTTTAAAATTCTCATTTTTATATCCTTTCATATCTAAGATTTAGATTCTCCAAGTTAGCATTGATCCCATTTTTTGTTTTCAAAATTAGTTGTTTTATTTAAATAATATTGTGTTTGATATATCACGTGATTGTTCTGTTATTGGGTTATGAAAGTTGCTTACAAGGCAATTAGAGTTGTGCAAGAAGCAATCGCAATCAAATATGTTGCTACAATATCATGTGACGTTTGAAAATGAAATTTGTTTATATAAAGGCAATTCGAATTGTACAAGAAGAAATAACTGCAATTAACGGGGACAACAAGCTAGCAATTACGTTTTAGTAAAAGTCTTGATTTTTCGAAATAAAAAGGTAAGCACATTGAAACTAGATTTTACCTTATTAAAGATCGTGTTTCAAAAATTGAGATCAGAAGATAGATGATTAAATTAGAAATATTTTTTCTAATTGAAAGTTAATGCTTTTTAACAGATTGAGATCCTTTTTTCTTTTGGGAAAAATTTCACCTAGACTAAGTTTATCCTTTGGTTCTTGAATTGTGGATCATTTTTTCAATTTGACTTTTTAGTTTTAATTACATTCCAAGTGGGGATATTTTGAGGCATTTTGGTTCACAGCATGAGTTGTTGAACATCTTAGCATAAGAATTAGAATATAAATATTATATAGAATATAAATATAATATTTATATTCCACAGAAGAAATTCTTCCTATCACTTGCTCTCACAAAATTCTCTCTCAATATATTGTATAAAGAATATAAATATTCACATTGATTAATACTCAATCATTTAATATATTGTAAACTCGACTATGATTAAATTAGTTTAGATATTAATGCTCTCTACTATAAGTACAAGGTTTAAATCTTCCGATCTCTACATGTTGAACATAAAAAAGAAGAGAAAAAATCTATTTAAAATGTTGATGTCAAGAACCGTCTTTGCACAACTAAGTTAATTAGGGCAAATAATCTCATTCGAGAGATTAGAGTTTCGATTAATTGTTCCACCTAACGTGCATAATTAAAAAGAATAATAATACTAATAAAATATTGATGCCAATTTGTACTTCATAAGCATGGTTTAATAGTTTTAAAGTATATGGATCAAAATAAAAGTAACTTATATATGTGTTCTATTTGATAATTGGTAATCAACCTACATAAAATCTATTTATATATATATATATATATATATATATTAAATCATACAAAATACTTTTAAAATTTAGACTTAGTTTCCCTGTTCTAAAATTTTAAAAGTTTTTTTAAACTTTTGAATTGTAAAATTGCTCTCAAAGTACTTTGGAGATTTTTTTCATTAAAAATCATTTTTTATAAAAAACTAGTTTTCACTGCTTGAATTTTGATTTTATATATATATATATATATATATATATATATATATATATATATATATATATATATATATATATATATATGCCTACTAAGAACTTTCTATTTGTTATCCTTTTTAAAAAAACATTTTTCTAAAAACCATAACCAATTTTGTATTAAAAAAACTTTAGAAGAATTTTGATCCCCTGTTTTCATTTAATTTGATTTAGATTTTTTTTAAAAAAATAAAAATAAATAATCAACTAAATAAATATATTGTTGATGATATCAAATTCAATTTAATTAATCAAATGCAATCGCCGACAGTTCAGTTTAGTGGGCTCCATAGCTCTATGGCGAATTCTGAATACTTCAACCCGTTGAGAACTAGTCGACTTCGATTCAATAAGTGAGAGTGTATTATGAAATGATTTAATGTTTACCCCCACAAATTAATAACAAATTATATATTTTCTTTTTTTTAAAAAAAAAAAATGACATCAACAAGCTCGAATCCCTTGACCAATCAATGCTAAGGCACATAGCTCAACATTAACATGAGCATTGGTTAGAGTGCTCTCATGTAATAATCTCAAGAGGGATATTTAAACCATTTGCAAATATACCATTCTTGTGAATTATTCATTTAGTTTTAGTTGGACATAAATTAGATATGAAACATCAATTTGAAGAACTTTTAAAAGTAATGTGTTTATGAACAATTTCTTGATTAATATCAAATACTTGGAAAGGGGAGAATACAATCCTTCTTCTTTCTTTTTCTTTACATGGCTAAAAAGTTAATATCAAATATTGTTATATTTTGCTTAAAATTTTAAATTTGATTTCTATAATTTAGAAAAAGTTAGAATTCAGTCTTTATGATTTTAAAAGTTAGAATTTGGTTCCTATAGTTTGATAAAATCTCATAAGTAGTCTTCATTGTTTAATAAAATCCTCATGAATAGTCCCTCTTATCATATGGGCTATATATTGCTACTAAATTCTAACTTTTCCTAAATTATAGGGACCAAATTTACAAATTAATATTAATTTAAAATTGTAAAAGTTAACTTTTAGTTTGTGTGTTATATAATTGAAAAAAAAAAAAACAATGAAAATCTGTAATTGTCGAGACAATAACAAATAATCTCTCTATATTATCTTTTTTTACACACTCATTTTTTTAAAAAAATTGTTAATATTTTTTTTTCAAGCAATATTAACGTAGACATTTCATATAAGTTTCAAAAAAATCATCGGAGAAAAATTCATCACTACAAATTTGGATGTGGTTGTGGTCAGCTGTTAAAAAGTCAATATGTAAACGTTATATCTCACTTGTTCCAAGTCTTACTTTATTCTACTCTAGAGATAATTTTGAAACATTTATGAAAGGTGAGGAACAAAATGTGGATATTTTTGAAACATTTTGTACATAATAATAATAAAAAATGATTCCGTTTTAATGTTGAGAATCATTCTCATTTCTTAATAATGTTAATAATGATGTGAGACTATATTTTGCAGACAAGAATAACAATTAATGGGAGCATAATTATATTTGTTTGTTTGCTCATCAAAATCAAGCCCAAGTGATCTCAATGCACCAATGAATTCTCCCTCAAAAGGCAAGTGGTACCTCACAAAAATAGGTAACTCACGAAGGAGGGAATGTTTGAGATAATGAAAAGAATCAAAATTATATTTTTCTATTATATAACTTTGCTTTGGAGAAAATTTTGATATATATATAAATTACAGAAACAAAAACTAAACAATTATTAGAAAAATTATCTTTTTAATCCTCCAATTTGGAAAAATATATATGTCTAGTCTCTGAATTTTCAGAACATACCTTTTTAGTCCTGTAAGTTTTTTTTAAAATAATTTCATTTGGTTCTTAAATTTTCGATATATATATTTTTTTAGTCCCTGAATTTTTTAAAATAAGTTTAGAATTTCATGTATTCATTTATTATTATTATTATTATTTTAAATTAGAAAATTAATATGTTAAAAGTTACCTCTTCTCTCTAATTTTTCTTAAACATATTTTTGTAATTCAAAATTTTATATAATTGTATAAAATGAAAACAAAAAATAGGTCAAAGAAACATATTTTTTAAGGGGTCTAAAAAGGTACATTTTGAATATTCATGGACTAAATACATCTATTCTAAAAAACTCAGGAACTAAAAAAGGTATGTTTTGAAAACTCAATGACCAAATACAATTCTTCAAACTCGGGGACTAAAAAAGTAGTTTGCCCAAAATTATTCAATGTTTAATGGTGTTTTTATTTTCCTCTCATATATGAAATATGAATATTCTTCTTTCATATTAAATAATTTGTTAAATTATCATTTTGGTCTCCTATACTTTTGATTTCACTCAATTTTAGTTTATGTACTCTCAAATGTCCAATTTTAGTATCTATACTTTTAATAAATATTAAATTTAGTCCATGTTGTTAGTTTATTGTTAATATATATATATATATATATATATAAATTATTCTTATTAGTAGTATCTTTAAAAATTTTGAAAATATATTCATGTAGTATCTTTCTTACATAAAAATTGGTGTTATTATTTAGAAAAATTATTATAAATAAAAAGTATCAAACTATTTACAAATATAGAAAAATTTCAATGTATATTAGCAATAGACCGTGATAGACGATAGAAGTCTATCCCGGTCTATCGCGAGCTATCTCTATGGACAATAAATTTTTTTTTTATATTTTTATAACTATTTTGGCTCATTTTGTTATACTTGAAAACAACTCTTTTATTTAATTAAAATATTAAATTTAAGATTTAAGTAGATGGGTTGAATTTAAAATTTATTAAAAATATAAAAATTAAAAAATGGACAAAAATATTATCTTAACCGAAATAATTTCATATGAGAAAAGAAAACAAAACAAGCCTAATGTAGAATATTCCAACTCAATGCAAGTATAGTTGGATAATATGTAGTGGGATAAATTGTGCCACTAGCTAGTGACATGTGCCATTAAATCTAATATATCATATAATAATATACAACTTAGCAACATTTTTCATCCACATACGATAAAGTTTGTAATTGTATAGATGTATTAGAAAATAATAATACTCCATTATTCTTTCTTTAATTTTTTTTAAAATTTTTTTGTTCTCTCTCTTAAAACTTTACTATTCTCCTTATGTGTGTGTGTATATATATTCCTTCATTGCAGAACAAATTGTCTTACAAAAGGATTTGAGTTTTGCAAGAAATTAGCACTCGCTTCCTTCCTTTGTCTTTGTATTGTTCTCAAGACAAAGACCAAAAAAAAAAGAAAAAACATCATGGGATCTCTCTATACCATTCGCATGGTTGTTGGAGTCAGTGGTATTTTTAATTTTTGTTTTTCAATTTTCATGTTCGAATTATTAATATGAAGAATTTTAAAAAAAATAAATAAAAATTGGGGGTCTTTTTTTCTCTCTAAAAGCACTTTCTTTTCCCTATTTTGGGTGTCTTTCTATGCAGGAAATGGTGCTTCTTTGCTGCTTTATGCTGTTCCCATGTAATATAATTTGCCAACTTTGCTTTGCTGTGAATTTATCATCTATCAAAGTTTTGAGGTTGTATGGAAATTGTGTTCTAAAAGTAGTTTTTTTTTTTTTTTTTTTTTTTTGTTTGCTGTTTGGAACAAGAATTTTATAAGTTTATAAACTATTTTAGAGAGTATATTGTCTTTAATTTGACATAAATTGTTTAGTAAAATCTTGACGCGGTAAATATTTTATCTATGTAGAGTGGATGTCTATTCACTAAAATATTTAAAGTATGTTCACGTCTAATAGATCAAGCGTTAAGTTATCCAATGTTCATTCAATTTTTTTTTTTTTTTTAAATGATTAATGAAAATTCTACAAAAGGAACAAGTCATTCAATCACAATTTTTGAAAAAAAAAAAAAACAGATAATGTTTACAGAAACAAATTTTCTTGAAGATTTTTTTTTAATTATTATGATTATTTTGTTTTCGTGGCAGATTGACATTTTGGAGGGTTATAAAGAAGAAGAGCACAGAGGAATTTTCATGTGTTCCATACATTGTTGCCCTAATGAATTGTCTTCTTTACACTTGGTATGGTCTACCAATTGTAAGCAAAGGATGGGAAAATTTCCCTGTTGTCACCATTAATGGCCTTGGAATTCTTCTTGAGTTACTCTTCATTTTCATCTACTTTTGGTTTGCTTCATCTAAAGAAAAGGTAACTTTTTGTCAACTAACTCCGTTTTTAAAATCTCGTTTGATAACCATTTTGTTTAGTATTTTAACGAATTCGTTTACTCAAGGTTGTTTATTTAGTTTTGTAATTTAGGCATATATTTTAGTGCCTGTGTTATTTTAATCATTTTCAATTTAGTTACTCATTGCTAGTGAATGTTCAAAATTACTTGTTAACCCTAAATTAAATATGGGTGGAAATTTATAGAGGAAGAAAAAATTGATTTAAGATTGGAAATTAAAATCTGATCTACTATATGTTAGAGAGATTTCGAAAGTCTTACTTTAGATTATCAAAAATTATAATAAATAGAAAAAATATCAAACTATTTACAAATATAAAAAAATTTCAACGATAGACCGCGATAGACTTCTATCGCTCACCAGTCTATTGTTGAAGTTTTTCGCGATTTATTGCTTAAATTTTTCTATATTTGTAAATCGTTTTGCTCATTTTGCTATATTTAAAAACAAACTCATAGATTATCTTATCTCCCTTATCTAATTTTTTGTATCATTCAAAGTAAGTTTATTGTCGGTTAATTTTAACGTTCAACAACTAATTTCTAAATTCTAAGAGACTACAAACAATTGGGAAAATATTAATACATAATAGATCTTCTTAACTAGTAGGAACTAAATTGAAAACATATTCAAACATAAAAAATTTTAATACACATGTTTGGTTTGTTATTTTCTAAATTAAGGTGGAAGATTCAAACCTTTTAATTGATTCTTTGGCCCAATAGCTTTATAGGTCATTGTCTACTAAGATTCTATTTGTAAGGATTTGTCACTTTTTAAAAGGATCAAAATTCTTTTTCACATTTCTATTAGATCTTGTCAAATCAGTATCAAATTAAAAACTCGTAATATGTTTCAACGACTTAACCGAAATAGAATTATGAATTTGTTGTTAAATTCGCCAATTAAATTCGCCAATCAACTAAAATGTTTAAGTTGTGACATTATTAAGTTTTGATACAACTTTGGTCCCTATATTTTTATCTTTAATTCATATTAGTCTTCGTACTTTCAACTTTGGTCCATTGCTGTCTTTTGTACTTTTAAAAGCTTACCATTTTGATTTGTTTGTTTTAGTCCAAAAAAAGTCCCTTTTTTAAACGGAACCAACGTGAATAAAAATTAAAAGTAAAAGAACCAAAATCAATGTTTTGTATGTATATATAGATCAAAATAAACTTAAAATCAAAAGTAACATTTAAACTCGATTATTAGTATATAGTTTATAATAAAGATTTGGAAAAACTAATTATGTGTGCAGAAGAAAGCGGTTTTGAGATTGGTGGGAGTTATTACAATATTCAGCTGTGTGGGATTGATCTCTGCTTTGGTTATAAAAACTCATCATCTTCGTAAGCTTTTTGTGGGATGCATTGGCCTCGTTGCTTCTATTGCTATGTATGCCTCTCCATTGGTCGCCATGGTAACCTCTCATTCCTTCACTAACAATCTTCTCGTTTTTGTTTTCTGTAGTTTGATAATTGTTTCTTGTTTCTTTTTTTTTGTTTTTTTTTTCTTGTAAAACATAAAGGAGAAAAAGTTGGATGCAGTGCTAATAAAAGAATTGCTAGGTGGCAATTTGTTTTCTTTAAATGATTAAAAAAATTATAAACTACTGTTTTTGTGTGAAAGAAATGAGAGCATGAGATTAGATGCAGCAATCATTGCTCAAACATAAATGTGTTTGCTAATAGTTCCATGTTTGCTTTCTTTCGTGTACAAACATATTGGTAACAGTTTTTTTTTTTTTTGGTTTCTTATTCTTTGAAAATTTTAATTTAAATTAAAAAAGGTTAAGAAGTGTTTATGTTATATATATATTCAATGTGAATTTTATAAATCTAGAATGATAATACAACGATTTTATTAATTTTAATAAAAACATAAACAAGAAACTTGGTTTCATGTTTTGTTTCTCTCAAAATTTATACATAATTTCAGAAATATTTCTGAAAAATGCAGAATGAAAAAATAGGAAGAGCTGTAAACACTTGTATTTTTCAAAAGTTAAAGAAACAAAAGTATTAGCAAACGACCTCTTAGTTTCATCAAAAGAAAAACTTGAACTGGTATACACAGTCGTAGTTTTTACGACCAACGCTTCATTACTAATGATATATTTTTCCTATTTGTTTGTCATTGGAGATTAATTTTGGACCATTTATGTTGACTCATGCAGAAGCAAGTGATAAAGACAAAGAGTGTCAAGTTTATGCCATTTTACTTGTCTTTCTTTTCATTCTCGGCAAGTTCCTTATGGTTGGCTTATGGACTCCTTAGCCATGATCTCTTCCTTGCGGTTAGACCTTGTTTGACAACTATTCGATTCTTTATTTTTAAGAATTAAGCTTATAAATTCTACTTATACCATCTATAACTTTTTTTTATATTTATTATTCACTTTTTGCCAATGTTTTCAACAATCAAGTCAAATCATGTTCAAAACTCAAAATAAATAAATTGTATATCTTAGAAACTTTCTTTCTTTTTTTTTTTTTTTTTTGAAATTTAGCTTAAGAATTCACATATTTCTATAAGAAATGTGAGAACCATAGTAAAGAAATGGGGAGAAAACAATAATAAAATTTTAAAATAACAAATTTGTTAATCAAATGAACCTAAATCTTTTTTCATTGCCTTCATTTTTCTTCCTATAAACTTGATGAAAAAAAATTCCCAAATTAACATGTGAAAGTTTGAATGAATTTATTTGCAGTCTCCAAATCTAGTGGGAAGCCCATTGGGATTGCTTCAACTTGTGCTGTATTGCATATATAGGAACAAGGAACATGAACAAGAAGTTATGAAGAAGGAAAAAGGAGGCGTTGTTATAGGAACTGTGGCCAATTGGGACTTGGAAAACAATAATAATAATCAAGATCACATTCCACACCAAAATACCTCTTAAATTTACTACGATTATTAGTGATTTCTCAATGAAACCAAAGGTACTTCAAGTGGCCTATGCATTTAAAGCCACTCAGTTACGAGTTGTTTAAGTGTATTATCATGTACGAGAATGAAAAAGTTATCTGTGGTTATGATTGAATTGTCCAACAAAATTGCTAATAGAGTTATACAAAATACTCTTAAATTTTATGGTAGGTTTCATTAGTGCTTTCAAACTTAACCTTTTGCTCTTGAACTTTAAATTTGTTTCCAAATAACCATTCCATGTTAATTTTTCCATTAAAATGAAGATGGATAAATGTGGTATTGATGGCCTACACAATAGTCAATTTTTTGAACACTTTCATTCACTTTCTCCCATAAGATGAGGATCAAAATACACTATAACAATTAGTTGAACACTAAGGATTTTAATTGGATGTGTTTTGGCAGTGGACAATTCAAAAAATGGCTAAATTATACGAGTTACTCTTGAACTTTTAGGGTGGGTTACCGTTAACTTTTAAAAGTTTCATTTTACACATGAACTTTAAGTTTGTTTCAAAATAACATTTTAATCCAAATGAAGATGAAAAATGAAGTGGCAACAACCTATATAAAATAATGATACATGTGACACAAGTGGTAGATGATGTCATTTATATCCCTAAATTCAATTATGCCCCAAACATTTCAAACTTTTTATTTTAACTCTTAAACATTAAAATTGTTTCAGAACAACAATGTCATTAGCTTCCCTCCTGTTAATGAGAAATCCAACAAAATCATACCCGAGTAAAAGACACAGCATAATACCCTTGATTTTGGCCAACAGATAAAGAATCCCAAAGCACACTGCAAAAGCCAACGTAAAATGCTGAAAAAGGAATAATATAAAGAGAATATTCATTTAAAGAAGGGGACCGATCCGGTCAATGTGAGGCCTCCTAGATATCACCAAAAAGAGGAAATGAAAAAATTGGTGGATGAAATGTTGACTTCAGGAGTTATCCACCCTAGCATCAGTCCATATTCAAACTCTGTGTTGTTAGTTAAGAAGGATAGGGGGGTGGCGATTTTGTGTGGATTATAGGGCGTTGAACAATGTTACTATACCAGACAAGTTTCTAATTCCAATCATTGAGGAGTTGTTTGATGAGTTGAATGGAGCAACTCTCTTTTGAAAGATTGATTTGAAGTAAGGGTACCACCAAGGATGCATCCAGGGGATATTGAGAAAACCGCTTTCTATACGCACGAAGGCCATTATGAATTTTTGGTCATGCTCTTCGGATTGACTAATGCTCCATCCACTTTTCAAGCACTTATGAATGTCATTTTAGACCTTTTTTGAGGAGGTTCATATTTATTTTCTTTTATGATATACTTGTATATAGAAAAACTGTGGAGGATCATGTGAAGCATCTTGAGTCCGTATTTTATGTGCTTCTGGAGACCAAGTTGTATGCTAATAAGAATAAGTGTCAATTTGCTAGAGAACGGGTGGAATATTTGGGTCATTTGATTTCAGGAAGAGGTGTTGAGGCAAATCCGGAGAAGGTTCGAGCTATGTTAGAGTGGCCTATTCCCTCTAATATCAAGGAGGTTCGCGAAATTTTGGGATTGACTAGTTTTTTCCTTTTTGATATCGGTGAATGCCGGGCCAGTTTACATGCATCTCAACTAATCTCACGGGACAACCCGCCTGACCCTACAACATTTGAGTGTCAAGGAAACTCATAAAAAATTAATTCTTAGGTAAGTGACCACCATGGATTGAACCCATGACCTCTTAGTCATTTAATGAGACTATGTCTCCTTTTTACCATTACGCCAACCCATGATGGTTAAGATTGACTGGTTATTATAGACAATTTGTTCGACACTATGGAAGTATAGCTGCTCCTTTAAGTCAGTTGCTAAAAGGAGGTGCTTTTGAATGGACTAAAGAGGTGCAGGAGGCTTTTGAACGTTTGAAACAGACTATGATGACTTTACCGGTGTTAGCCTTACCTAATTTTGATCAACCTTTTGAATTAGAAATTGAAGCTTCTGCGTACAGTGTTGGAGTTGTTTTATCTCAGCATAGGAGGCCAATTGCGTATTATAGTCATACTTTGTCTATGCAGGATAGGGGGAAGCCGGTGTATGAGCGAGAGTTAATGGCAGTGGTTCTAGCGGTGCAAAGATGGAGACCTTATTTGTTGGGTAGGAAGTTTGTAGTCAAGACTGATTAGCAAGCCCTAAAGCTTTTGTTGGAACAGAGAGTGATTCAACCTCAACATCAAAAGTGGATTGCTAAATTGTTGGGGTATGATTTTCAAGTGGTTTACAAACCTGGGTTGGAGAACAAGGCAGCTAATGCGTTGTCTCGCATTCCTCCTACAGTGCATTTGGCTCATTTGTCGGCCCCTACTATCGTTGATGTCAACGTTATTAAATTAGAAGTTGAGGCAGATCCAAAGTTGAAGGAAGTCATTGAGAAGTTAAAAGCTAATGCTAATAGTGTTCCAGGGTTTTTGTGGCATCAAGGTACGTTGAAGTATAAAGGTCGACTAGTGTTATCTAAATCCTCCACTTTACTCCCCACGATGTTGCATACTTATCATGATTCTGTTTTGGGAGACATTCGAGGCATTTACGTACTTATAAGAGGTTGACGGGAGAACATTATTGGGAAGGCATGAAAGAAGATGTGAAAAGGTGTATGGAAGAATGTCTAGTGTGTCAACGAAACAAGCCATTGACCTTGTCTCCTGCGAGGTTACTCATGCCCCAAGAGATTCCTGATGTTATTTGGAGTGATATTTCCATGGATTTCATTGAGGGATTACCTAAGGTGGGAGGTCATGATGTTATATTGGTAGTGGTTGACCAATTGAGCAAGTATGGCTATTTTTTCGCACTTAAACATCTATTTACAGCGAGGACTGTGGCTGAAGTTTTTGTTCGAGAGGTAGTACGTTTACATGGATTTCCAAATTCCATTTTTTCAGATAGGGATAAGGTGTTTGTTAGTAATTTTTTGAGTGAACTATCTCGTTTGGCGAGGACGAAACTGAAGTGCAGTTCCGCTTATCATCCACAAACGGATGGTCAAACAGAAGTTACTAATCGAAGTGTTGAGGTATATTTAAGGTGTTTTTGAAGAGAAAGGCCTAAGGAATGGATAAAGTGGTTGCATTGGGCAGAATACTGGTATAATACTACTTATCGGAGTGCGATAGGAATTTAGCCCTTTCAAGCTATTTATGGACGTCTACCTCCACTCCTGTTGTACTATGGAGATACGTCTACTATTGATTCTCCTTTAGATCAATAGTTGAAAGAGAGGGATGAAGCTTTACGAGTATTAAAGGAGCATTTGCGCGTGGCTCAAGACAAGATGAAAAAAACAGTTGATAGGAACAGGCGAGATTTGGAATTCCAAGTGGGGGATTGGTTTTTCTCAAGATTCGTCCATATGATCAATATACGCTTTGACAACGGCACAATGAGAAACTATCTCCAAAGTTTTTTGGACCTTATCGTGTGACGGACAAAATTGGAGTTGTAGCTTATCGGCTAGAACTTCCTCCATCTGCTGCTATACATTTCGTTTTCCATGTTTCTCAGTTGAAAAAGGTTTTGGATGCGGACCAACAGGTACGATCCTTAGTTCAACAGTTACCAGAGACTCATGAGTGGCTGAACCAGGAGAAATCTTTGGATATAGGAAGAATCCGACACAAGAGTTTGGGAAGCGTTAGTGGGGTGGAAGGCTTTGCCGGCTTTTGAAGCGACTTTGGGAAATATTTGATGATTTTAAACAACAATTTCCAGATTATCACCTTGAGAACAAGGTGATTTTTGAAGAGGAGGGTAATGTTAGACCACCTATATTGCTTACTCATAGTAACTATAAAAGGAAAAAAAGGAAAAGGATTAGTACGTGAGAGTGTGGCTGCTGAGAGAAAGGGTTAATTGGGTTAGGCATATTAAATTAAGAGCGCAGATGGAAACGAGCCACTATTGAATAAAGCAAATAAAATGCCATCGACACAGTGGCCAATACATAGATATACAAATTACAACCTGAAGAAAGAGAGTGCTGATTCGCTCAAAAGAAATCTATAAACTAGATTTAAATTGGTTATTTGTCTCTACAATATAATAGAAAATGTCAAGCAAAAAAATCATCAATGCATCCTATGATTCTCAAGCCTGTACCTAACTGGTCAATCACTAGAACACACAAAGGTTAAGTATCAATTCTCCAATTCACAGCACCAATCAGATATAAACTAGTGAGATCAGTACTAATTTTTATAAGCTCTGCAAATCTTCATCCATGTGATTATTGGTGTAAAGTGCCCAACAAAGACTAATTATGTGTCATAATTTGCAACAAAGGAAG
The DNA here is from genome assembly GCA_031780015.1 of Citrullus colocynthis. Lineage (NCBI taxonomy): Eukaryota > Viridiplantae > Streptophyta > Magnoliopsida > Cucurbitales > Cucurbitaceae > Citrullus > Citrullus colocynthis. The sequence goes on from QLSR01000191.1 coordinate 2,011,987, forward strand.
ATTTTGGTATTTAACTAATATAAAGAAAAATTGGCAGTACAGCACATGCAGTCACAGCCATTAAGATATTTTGCCACAGAGCTATTATGAAATTCATCCACTGCTATTAGCTGAAGATAGTTTATTCTAAAGGTTGCCTGTTCGCTAACCTTTAAGATGTTCTCTCTTCCCCTCCCTACCTTCACCAAGAAGCCAATTGAAATACATACCTGCAAAACTCAAAATTTCCACCCACATCTGGATGTACACAGACAGGTGACGTGTGTTTGTATATGTGAATATTGTATGTATCACATGTACCAATGGTGTATATTCATGGTCGTATCATGCACATATTTGTATGTGCAATGATGCATCAAAAAATTTGCATATAAAATGACTTTTATGCGCATGAAACCATTATGTACATACTGTATATGACAATCATTAAACATGGCCATACGATTGCTGCTCTTTCTGGAAGCAATACCAGTAGGCAGTAGCCATGATCCTGAAGAGATGACACATATAATCATTAAACATGGCCATACGATTCCTGCTCTTTCTGGGAGCAATACCAGTAGGCAGTAGCTATGATCCTGAAGCGATGACACATATATAGCTGCGTCAATAAAAAAAGTTTCCTGCACTTTTTTTGGGGTAACTTTACAATATATCCAATATATACATATGATATAATAGTTTCAAACCTAATTCTTGTTTGATGTTTTTACTTGCACCTAATCACCCAATTTCTGTACGTTTCAAGCGAGGAAAAAGGGGAAAGGCAATTAACCAACAGAAACTGAAATATACTGATGGAGCTCTCATTCTGCAGGTTATCTAAAAGATACTTCAATAAGGAAGAGAGAACAAACATATTTTAAAGAAATATGAACCAAAGGTATAAACGTGGGCCCTAAATGAAGCATTTAAGAACTGGATCTGAGTCGACTTAGTGCTAAGGAGCCACATATAACCAGACCCTCAAAAATTTCAGGAAAGTAGAGAAAAGTTGGATCTCATTTTTGTCCCAAGTATGGTGGTTATCATCGATGAATTTCTCGATAAGACTTAAGAGATCCCACTGTCCCAAGTACAAAGCCACAAAACCATACCTTTGAGTAAGACAAGGCACAATACCCTTGATTTTGGCCAACAGATAAAGAATCCCAAAGCACACTGCAAAAGCCAATGTAAAATGCTCAAAAAGGAATAATCTAAAGAGAGGGGAAAAAGACCAATTAGAAATTTCATAGTAATAGAAAACGCTACAAAACGTTATGGAACGTATCTTGGAACCAGTAACTTTCCAAAAACAAGCAAAAATTTGAAACAATCATTCAGATTGGTGAAACAGAAAACATAATGATATCCAAAAGCGTACAACATAAAAACTATCCAGATTTCACTTTTCACCAGCAAGAAACAGAATTAGACTACTAAAGAACATTTCAACCAACCGAAGTTCCCACAACAGAATGCAAAGGAAATTACAGATCTACATGATTTTTCCAAGTCCTATTTCTACATATTTATTTCAGAGAAAGTAAATGCAAAATAGATCAAGAAAAGGTTTTAAAGACTTGATTTGCTTCTTGGAGAATTCTTTCCTTTAATTCCTTAGGCTACACCGAAAACAAGATAAAAGAGCGGCAACATAATTATCAGAAGAGAAGGAAAAGAAAACCCATCAGAAGAAACCAAAAAGCATACATGCTTATAAGGCAAAGGAAAGGAAGAAGACTAACCAAATTTACTCTGTCATTACTGTCTCATAATGTCTGGGAGGTTAAATGTCGACAAGCTTTTAAAATTGATATGTTAAAATCAATCAGCCTACTCACCATTTTATTCACAGTAGCTGCCTGGAGGAAGAAATTAGTTGAACAAGACAGTTGGAGGAGACAAGAGAAAAGCATATAACTTGGAAACCGAAGACTCTAGTGATTTTGGAATGTGAGTTGAAAGAACAAGTTTTGGTCAACATCCAAAACATTTTCCAATCGAAATATACATATATATACACAAAAATAACTTCCAATGATAGAATCCCAAAATTGGATCTAGCCAGATTATATGACAGTTTTATAGACTGACTGTGCTGAATCTTTAATTTCTTGAAGGAAAAGAGTTTTTACAGTCAAGTCATAGATGAAACTCTGCACTTTTTCCAGAACTATTTAGTAATAACATCATCGAGAATCAAGTTACAGCTGTCATTTCCAGCATGGGAGTTTTCTTGTTGGGACTAGTGAATAAATATAGAACAGAAAACGTAGACTCTTTGAACTGTGTTAATATAATTGAATTGACGGAGCGCTCCAAAAGGGGAAGTAACTTTTGGAGGTGAAAGAACATGGGAGGTATGCTCTCATAGATGAAGAAAAATATATAGAGAGAGCCAGTCAAAGGGAGTATATTGAATGCGAAAAGGAAACCTCCGGAACAGATTTGGGAACACAGTTAAGTTGAGCTATAGAGTTCACATTTGCTAATAGATGCTCCAAAGTTGCATAAATTGCATTACAGTTCGGATGGGACCTATCTTCTACAGAGAAAACATGAATTTTGTTATTTACATCGATCCAGCTACAACCACGATTCTTTTTCACTTTTAAGCTCCTCAATTGCCTCCTCACATTGATCTTCTCTACCCACTTCCCTAATTTAGCATATATATTAGACAGAGTAACATAAGCAGATATTGCGTTCGGGTCCAAACTAAGCATCTTCTTAGCCACACTCTCACCCAATTCCAAGTCCATCCAAAACCAACAAGCATTTAGCAGAGCTCCCCAAATAACTGTATCAGCTTCAATTGGCATGCTTCTAATAAATTCTTTAGCTTCATACAGATGTCCTGACCGACCAAGAAGATCCACCACACAAGCATAGTGTTCTAAAGTTGGAACCACACCATAACAGTTTTCCATTGAATGGAAAACTGCCATTCCTTCATTTACCATACCAGCACAACTACATGCAGAAAGAATCCCCAAAAGAGTAGCTCCATTTGGCAGAACTTTGTGCTTTAACATCTCCTCAAAGACTAAGAATGCTTCAATCCCAAGTCCATGATGCACATATCCATTAATTAGAGCGGTAAAAGCTGCCACATTTGGGAAATAAACACTGGCAAACGAAGTTTGAGCACCAGAGATGCTCCCACATTTTGAGTACATATCTATGAGTGATGTTCCAACATAAACATTCAAGTCAAAGGCCGTCTTGATTGCATGCGCATGGAGTGATTGACCAAATTGAATAGTTCCTAAGCATGTGCATGCTTGAAACAGAGCAGAGAATGTTGATCTCGAGCGTTCAACGGATGTTCTGCACATGGTTAGATAGAGTTTCAAAGCTTCTTCATGCTGATGATTTTGAATATAGCCTGATATCATTGAGTTCCATGTCACAGGATTTCCTTCACTCTTCATTGACTCAAATAATTTGAAAGCTTTATCAATTTCGCCATTCCTGGAATACACAGATATCATAATGTTTGATGAAATGATAGTTTTGTGAGTCATTCTTTCAAATAATCTCTTTGATTCTTCAATTCTACCACTCATTGCATACCCTTTAAGCATCAAATTATATGAAACTGGACTTTTTTCTCTTAACTTACAAAAAATTTCTTCAGCATCATTAATTCTTCCTGATAATATTAGCCCCTCCAAAAGAGAATTTGAAGCATTTAGACACGGTCTTTCCATACTATCATAAACTGCCTTGGCATTGTCAATAGCTTCACACTGAGAGTAAAATGAAATCAGTGCACTACAAATTGAATGATCGAAGTGGAATCCATATTTAGTCAAAATTCCATGAATAACCTTCCCCTGACTCAAATCTCCCATTCTCCCACAAGCTCTCACAATACAATCAAAAGTGAACTCGTTAGGCTCAACCTCACTATTCATCCACATGGAGCAGAATAATTCCAATGCCCTCTGGCAGTTATGCTCACTTCTTGCATACCCTGATATCAAAGTAGTCCACACCACCACATCCCGTGTCGGAATTTTCATAAATAGATCAAAAGCATCATCCATCAAATTGCATTTAACATACCCCACAAGCATCAAGCTCCATAATAAATCATTCTTATCATGCAATTCATCAAAGACTTGCTTAGCTCCACTAATGTCATTGATGTTTGCATACAAATACAACAATGCACTTCCCACAAGCTCAAATATCTGAAACCCAGATTTCAAGACCAAACAATGAAATTGTTTTCCCTCAGGTGTACACCCTGAGTGTGCACAAATACTCAACAAAGTAGAAAAGGTCGTCTCATTTAATTTTACATTATTGCAATGCATCCCCGAAGCCAGATTGAGAGCTTCACTATACTTTCCTAATTTGGAGTATCCAGAAATCATGATATTCCATGAGACAACACTTCTTACTGGCATTTCATTGAACAGAGTTCGAGCAAGATCAAGATGACCATTTCTTACATGACGACTTATACAAATATTGGTAGAAATAATATTGGAGTTTTCAGTATGTAAACCTTTACATAGAGTAGGGAATAGTTCCAAGCAAGCTTTCGAACGATTGTGCTTCCATGTTCCAAAAGATGATGACACCCTCAACATTTCAAATTGGGGTTGAAAGAACACTTATGAGTTATAATCATAGATTGCGGTCATACGCCTGTTTCAATGGGACAAAGGAAGCAATACTTAGAGTGATTAAAACATGCAATTTGTAGTTATGGTCTCATGTCAGTTAGAACCGCCAAGTTAAAAGATAAGATGATCTATACTATTCTCTATTGTTCTAGAGGCCTTGGTCCCCATATTATTGACAATTACAAATTAGCAGCAACTGATTTGAGATAATTTCACTTATCAGTCACTTATGCAAATGAACGAAAGCTTTAGTCGACATCACTGTATAAACAGACAATAACTGGTTTAATTGATAGCATAAATTAAAGGCTAAATTATAAACTATTTAAAAAATTATAGGAGAATTTCGCCTTTATTACAGAATACTTCTATACTTTTAAAAATTGAATATTATCTTCACCTTTCATAAAAGTCCTAAAACTTATCTTAGAAAAGAAATCTTTTAGAATTTGAACCTAAATAGGACTACGAACCTAAAATCGCGTAGCAATAGCCTAAAACAAAAATTTGAATCGTCACACCAATGGCACGCCACCCCGTTTCAAGTACTAATTTTTGTCTGAATCTGCCACGTTGTTCCAAGTTTCAATTTTCGTCCAAGTTCTAAAGGATTTCACTCTAGGAGAGGGTTACTGTTGAAACATTTATGAGAGAAATATTGCTTCTTCTTCTTTTGGGGATGTTCTTTTATAGTTTAGCCTGCGGGTGAGTGAAAACTCAAAACTATGGAACCAGAAAATGAGGGTAGAACAAGTAGTGCCAATTAGCGTATTCCACTTTCTTCCTTCTTCTAAGGCTTCTCCATTATTGTTCCAGTTACGAGTGGATGATTGTGTATTAATTACGAGAAAACTGACCTCGTCCACCCAGTTTGAAGCCTCCTGCTTCACTATGTCAATGGCGGGCATGAAAACAAGAACTGTGGGCAGAAAAATTAACTGGGTTTTGTAAATGTACAGAGCAGAGATGAATATCGTGTGAAAGATATTTATGCCTGGAAATCTTACTCGTTTGTTGATGGTTGCAAAAGCTAACAAGAGGATGAAACGGCCACTGGTTTTCGGAATTCGGGGGGCGATTCGGCCGTGTAATAGAAGAGTATGAATGGTGGTTAAGCTAACTTTGGATACAATCCGTTTTGTGCTGCCATAGCTGGGAAGAAGAAGAAGTCGCGAGGGCTTTTCTTGAGATTTTAAGAGGTCGGAATTGGAATGGCTTTCTCCTGATTAATATTGAAAAGCATTTGGCTGTAGCATCTACAAAACTAATAATTTAGGCCCCATTTTTTGTTTTTTTTTTTGGTTTTTTAAAATTAAACTTTTTTTTCTTTTTAAGTTCTTAGATTGATTTAATATAGTCGTAAAATTGAAATCCATACATTAAAAGAAAAATCCGTTATTGAGAGTGGTTTTTATTTTTCTTAGATTATATATATAATTGTTAAATCTGAAAAGTTGTAAAGTCGTTGGACTTATCAAACGTAGTTTCGTTCTCCAACAGTTCAAAATCTCTATCTTGTATCACATTTTTGTCTTTTTTTTTTTGACATTTATCTTTCTTTCTCTATTTCCGCTCGTCTTATTGTGGATTTAGCATCAAATTAATGACTAATTTTCAATACTCTCGATGTTGTCACTAATGTATCTTCAACATTATCGTTGTAGTTCATCTACAATCAACTAGGAGCATTTATTGTGAAAGGGTATAACAAGTTACCATTCTAGAACATACACCAAGAAAAGTTACTAGAGAAAAAAAAAATTCAAACAAACAATTTGGTCAACTAAGCTCAAAACTATGGTCTACCAAAGTTTAAACTCGAATGATTTCAATTTGGGGCATTCAAAGTCAAGCTAGTTTGAAATGGTTCTCAATTTATAAGTATATATTTTAGTCTAATAATATTTGGATATTTTTATCTCAATTTAATCCTTATTATATAAAAAGTTTCAATTAAGACTCCTTTATATTGGTATTTTTCAAGTTAATCCTTTTAACTGAATATAAAAATTGTTGGATGTTTATATGATACCAAATGAATTTGAGAAACTCTAAAGAAATTTTACTTTGTATTGATATTTTTCAATTTAGTCCTTCACTTATGTTGAATTTTAAAATTGAATTTTAAAAGTGAATTTGTAAGATTTTGAAGAAGCGCGTGCCTGCACGAGTGTTTTAATAATCCTCTGAAAAACTTTTGTCAAAAATATTGTAGAAAATGGATTCTCATATATAGTTCATTTATGAAAATATATATATATATATATATATATATATATATAATTGAGATTTTAGAAAAACAAAAAATAACATTAGGCCCAAATTTTTGTTGAAAAATATAAATTTTAGTAAGGTAATACAATGTTTAAATATGCGCATCCGACGAACTTAATTTTGTTCGAAGTTTATTTTATTAAAATGAGGGAGTTAGTGAAGATTTTTAAATTAGTTTTTTTAATACAAAAATTAGTAGATAAATTAACAAAGTTAAATAAAATAAAATAAATATAATTATTTTAAATGATAAAACTAATAAAAATATTTTTCAAACATATGTTATTGTCTATTAGTGATAAACAATAACAGACTAACGATAGATAGTGATAGATGAAAATAGTTTAGTAACGATAGACAATGATACTTTGTTATATTTATAAATATTTTGGCTCATTTTATAATATTTGAAAACAACCAAAAAATAATAGATTATCAAATTTGAAATTTAACTTTTTATTGGTATATTGACATTTTTACCTATTTACTAGAGGTGCAACAAAAAACCAAAAAATCGAAAAACCAAACTGATCCAATGGTTTGATTTGAGTTTTTAATATAAAAATTGGACATATTGGTTCGGAACGTTTTTTTTTTATTTATTTAAAAACCAATAAAAACTAAATCGAACTGAGAATGTGTATATATACCATTAAAAATAAAGTAAACATTATATAACTTTTAGTATTTTAATTATTATGGTGTGTGTATATTTATTTTTTAGAAAAAAAATTAATTATTATGGATTTGTATATTTTTTAATTAACAAAATTAAAAAAAAACTAAAATATCAAATTTCAATATATAAAAAAAGAGAAATAGACTCAATTTTATAAATTAGCAAAAATAATCTATTTGAAAAAAAATGAACATAAAAATAAGATTTGGAAAGAAAAAATATAAAAATCGAGCTAAATGATAATAAATCAAACTAAATAAAAACTAATTTATTGACTTCATTATTTGTTGAATATTAATTTAGATTTCTAAATTGTAAACTATTAATTTGATTTGATTTTTAGTTAGTTCCAAAATCAATAAAATCGAACTCACTATCATTAAGATTGAAGTTGAATCAATATTTCTTTTACAGTTAAAAGAAAAATGGACGAAAACATCAATAAAAGAAAACGAGACTTAATATTAATGGTAAAAAGTTTAAATTCAAACGTATTTTAAAAGAACAAGATATTTATTCGTAAAAAGTTCTTTCCACATTTCTATAAAGTCAGATCTCAATATTTTTAGTTAAAAAAAAGGGGTGGGGGGGGGGGGGGAATTCAATATTCTTGTTGACGCGATATTTTGTCCATCTTATAATGTAAAAAAATTAAGAGGCCACGTGTCGCAGTTTCAAGGACTTTATTTGTTTAAACACCTCCATGCATGCAGCCACGTAACGTAACACATCAACAAGCCCTTTCTCTCTCCTACCTCTCACGTTCTCTCTCTCTAAACTCATACACTGAGATTCTCTATTTCCCATTTTTTCCTAAAAGCTGCAACAGATTTTCATCCAAAATCTCAAGTTCCCATTATCAAACCCAGAATCAAATCAAACCCCAGAATCAGAGAGGCCATGGTCAAGCTAGTTTCCGCTAGGGATTTCAGGCTGTACGGGCCTCGCCCGGTTCGGAACCGGGCGGAGTACATCAACGCCGGCCTCTACTTGTTCGCCACTGTCCTCCTTCTCGGTGGCTTTGTTGCTCAGCTTTCCCGAGAACCAAAATCTGGTTTGGCCCTAATTCTGCTCGCCACTGCCCTAATTACCATCGTTAATTTGCACGATCTCTTCGCCCATCTTGCCGGAATTGATTACCGGTTGCCGCTGCTTGTTCAGTACGATGCACAGCTTCTTTTTGTGGAATTTTCTGTTCCGTTTCTTCAGGCGATTGGGTCGCTGCTCTTGTCTTTAGCTGCTCTGTTTCTTCTAATTCAGGTCCCCATTGATCGTTTGCTTGCTTCCTCTGATTAATTTAATTTTCTAGGTTAATAATATACCATTTTCGCTCTGAAATTCCAGATTTGTTGAACTAACAAAATTGCACCTGTCGATCTTCATGAGAAATTGTTTGAGGGGCCGAACAATTGGTTTGATGAGATTTGCTGTGAGCTAGTTTACTATTGTGCTCTTCTATTGTAAGTCTTGGATTTTAGAGATAGTATAACGGAACGACTGAGAACTCCAACTCTCAGATTTTCTCTGTATCAGTGATTCAACTATACTAACTATGATATAGTCAAAATCTGCAACCCTTTTAGAACCATTCACTTCTTTGGAGAGTTTCAGGGTCAATAAAGCCAATACCATTTTCCCTGCCATTGGTTCTGATAAATTGGAGCATTGAGTGACTGAGTGAGTTATGTTAGGGCTGTTTGGCAACACTTCTGCTTCTCATTTCTTCATTTTTTTAAAAAGAAATAAAATCAGAACTTTGTTTGGTAACCCTTTCTGTTTTCTTATTGAAATTTGAGAGAACAAAAAAAGCATAAAATGGGTACTATTAGAGTGGAAGATTGTGTAGTTTTTTCAGCAATAGTTACCCAATTTTCACATTTTCAGTTATTAAACTATTTGATCACCGTTGTTAAGGTTAACTTTTTATAGCATTCATGTTGTTTTCCTCTTTTTTCACTTTACAAGAGCTGCCATTCAATTCACTACTGCAGGAACAGAAGGGATATGATTATTACAAACTAGAAAAGCATGCTTCAAATATGCTTATTGCAGGTCCTGCCTTATGGATGCTTGGATCAATCCTCAACTCATGCCAAATCTATGAGAGGGCTGATGGGCACGTTCAAATCTTGCAACAGAGTGTCCATATTCCATTTTTAATCGGAAGCTTGCTGTTCTTTATTGCAGCAGTTCTCAATAGATATGAGCAGGCCGGGTTAGCCCATCACGGACTCGGACTTCTGGTACGTGACATTGAATATGTACTTACTGTCAATAATGAACAACTGACATAGTGTTTATGTTACATTATTTATTCCTTGCATATACTAGCATTTATGCTAGGTTACATTTGTTCTGGTATTGTCTGTCTTCAAGTAAGAGTATGTTAAGTCTAATTTTGTTAGGTTTAGAGTAAAGGTTCATACCTTCTGCATAATCATATTTCTCCAGTACTTTTTAGTTTCTCTACTTCCTTATCAAGTATAGGTCAAATTGAAGCAGAGTTTGGTAGGATATTGCGTGTATGTATAATTAAATTAATGATGACCTAGTGTTTTATATTTGTGGCTATGAGTAGTAATCCAATAAGAAATTTTGACTTTCAGTCTATTTATTTTGTTTGCATATGTTCACTCTTACTAAAGTCTGTCGTAAAATGAATAAACAAGAACATTAAATATTTACAAGTGGTAGTGTGATCTAAGTTAATTGTGGCGGGGAGCATAATTCACATTAGACAATCAATAATGATATAATGTCGATGATGTCAGGTACACCAATCAAAATGTATTGATGACTGCGACACTTCTAAAAGAGTAGGAACTAGAACCATAGTAGTTCATATTGTTAATTTGCTATCAATGCAGTTTTTGAACATTTTGATGAATATTTATTAGTACTCTACAAACAAAAGTTTGATATTCATCAAACAAAATGGTTGCACAATGTTTGCTTCATAATGACTGGCATTCTACTGAAGTTTTATGTGTTGACGAGGCTGTGAATGCAGGGCAAAAACTGGATTTGGTTAGGTATATTTGGGAGCTTATCACTCTTGTTAGGCGGATTGGCGAACGTGCTCAAAGTGTTCAAGATGCAGCAGTTTGAGGAACTGCGACTTGAGAAGCTTCGAGGAGGGGCAAACGAGCGGCTTCTAGGAGAAAGAGAAGGCAGGATTCCCTTAATTCTAGAGGATCAGGGGAGGAGAAAACGACACTCCGATGAAGAAAAAGGGAGGCAAGCCGGACCGACCCCTTATAAAGACATCCTCGTAGGCCAATCTTCCTGAACCTCTTTTTCCCTCTTCCACTTCCATGACTTGACCCCTGCAACTGCTTGATCAGGCTCTGCAAAGTACCTCTTGTTACAGAATATTGTGTGCAGTTGCATATAAGATTTATGAGATTATGATTTATAGAAGTACAAAGAAGTAATAGACATTGTTAATATATTTGATATCTGATCTCTTGTTGGGTTGTTTCTGTTTGGACAATCAACTTATCTGTTATTGTGATGTGGATAGACTTTGGTCAGAAGGATGGGTTTAAGTTTAACCGACTTTTGAAATAGTGTAGAGTGTTTTTATCTGCGTAGATGGTGTACGTTCAAGGCATATTGACTTAAAAACTTTACTCTTTTTTCTGCCCCTTTTCTTCTTCTCTCTTTACTCCTTACGATATTACCTTTTAATATTCCATATTCTTCTTTAATTTTGATTCTTCATCTTTCGTTGCTCATCTTTTATTTTCCTCTTTTAATATACCATATTATAAACATGACCTATCATTTAAATTATGAAAGACATCAGTTTTCACCCTAAGCGTGGGAGGATGACTCAAAATTTGGGTACTTTTGTTTACGTTATAGAAGGTGAATTACCAAAATGGGCCATGTTGCATGTGGATTGAGACATCCACCTTGCTCTTCCGCTCCTGCTCTTGCCATCTCATTCTCTTGGTTCTTTTTCTTCCCACTCTTTCGCCCCTTTTGGAGGAAAAGTCATAGATCTGAAACTTCAAACTCACGTCTTATCTATTTAGTGAAAAAATTGATCGACCAAACATGTTACGGTGCAAAGTTCGACGCTTCGAGGACGATATCCTTTCAGATCCCTTTCCCGCAAGAATGGGAAAAAAATGAGTGGATAAATAAGAAAATCATATGACAAAAAGGATTTAGGGTATGATGTAAAGTTGTTCGTATGGATGGGTTGAGAGGTCCAAATGAGATGTGGCCTACCTTTTAAAAATGACCAATAGCCTCCATTGATCTCTCTATTCACTTCTCTCCCCATTTCTCGCCTCCCCTCTTCCTCTCTCTCAAGATCTGCGTGAAGAAAAAACAACTTAGTCGAAATTTTGGACCCGGCTTGAAAATTTGAAAAAATAAAAAAGAAACAAAAATTGTATGGAATAGTGGGCAAGGAGGATGAATATAATGGAAAGAATGGGGAAAAACTCCAGTGCTACCCTGTAGAATGTGAGCCGGTGAAAACAACATGAAAAAAGGCTGCCTATCACCAAGCTAGCGCGAAAATCATGATAATAAAGAAACTCCATTGTTGCCTTGTAGAAGATGAACCCGTGAAAACAGAGATGAAAAAGCCCATTACAATGCGATAGCGAGAAATTGTGAATCGAAGCCAATAAAAAATTGAAGGATGAAAAAGGAAGAGGAACGGAAGAATGGAAAAACAAACTCCATTGATGCCATGAACCCGTGAAAACAGACTCCCCATTATGAACGCGAGAATCAGGATCAAATAGTGAAATGGAGGAGCTCAGGTTGAAATTCAGGATCAATGAACCAGAGGAAGAATTCGAACAACACGTCAAAAAATCGAACAAAAAAATTGCAGTTGTCTTTTGGGGTCAAATTGATAATTTCACTGACCTCAACAAATAACCATTTTCTCATTGCTTACCCGTACAAATTTCTCGATCATACAACTAAAAAAGTGACCAAAAATTATTTTGGTTTTTTCTTTTCTGGTCTCTACGATTATTTCCCTAAACTTCACATTCTATCAAATTTGACTAAACTTACACGAATGTCGTAATTTTAACACTCTCGTTAAAGTTTTAAGTTGGAATTGCCTAGTTTGAGTAAGTTGAAACTGCCTAACGTAAGTTTGGTTAAAATTGATGAAATAAAAAAATTAGGGTCTGTTGATATAGTTGAGATTGATTTTTTTTTTTTTCTTGTTAGGTTGTTACCACGATTTTTCCGTTTAAAATAAGATAATTGAAGTTGGTAGTACTTTTAGGGCTAATAGTTACATGTATAGCAATATTTTCAAGAAATTGCAAATATAGTAAAATCTATTGCCGATAGACTCCTATGAGCGGTATAGTCTATATCGATATCTATATTTTTAACACAATACTTTGGACTTGATTGCTATATTTGTAACTGCCTCTTTAAATTATTAGATAATGTCATTTGGAGTTGTATTTTTCACTTTTTTAAATTCCAAATTTTTTTTGTTTTCTAACATACTTTTGAATATGTATACACATCTTTTTAGTATAACAAGGTGGAGATGGAACCACCGACCTCTAAAGAGGAATGCTATGTCAATTATTGTTAAACTAAGCTCACTTTAAAAAATATAGACACACGCCCTTAATAAATTTGTCAAAAGCATCTTAGCATAAAGGTACAAATAAAGTAGTTTTAAATTTTCATATTCTATATCTATTGTAATATATGTTTGCAAAGAAGGTTAAAATTGAGTTATTAGGTATAGTTTGACGTAAATTCAATTGCTACACTCTCTTTTTTGCATCTCTTGTTGTAACTTTGCAATTTTTTTATTTTTTATATTAATAAGTATCTGGGTTAGTCTATATGCACCTCGACTAATCTCATGGGACAACCCGCCTAACCATACAATATTTGGGTGTCAAGAAAGCTCGTAGAATATTTTAAAGTAGTGACCACCATGGATTGAACCCAAACTCCTCAGAGAAACAGTATGCCAACCCAGGAGGATTAACTTCGCAAAATTATCTCAGTATAAATAAAATTTAGATTTCAAATTGTATCAAATTTTATCATAAAATTAGATGTGGCAATTATAACTTTAATTTGTGCAGGGTTTAACTTCATCTTGTGCAAAATCTGATTTAAATTGGAATTAGAGAGTTGATAAAAAATGTTACCTTTCTTCCAACTATTTAGTGGGTGAAAATAGCAAAATGAAGGACAAAAATTGTTACACTCATTCAAGTTTTAAGAGTCCAAGATAAATTTAAAGGTAAAATAAATTTGTTTTAAAAAAATAAAACTCCCTCGCTTATCGTATCCAAAATTGTAGGACCATTTTACCCCTTATAAAAGCAAGCCATTTATCCGGTGGGAAGGCAAGAAGAAAAATAAAAGAAAAACATATATTTCAATCCTTTTAGATTATGCTGCAGAAGCCCATCGAAAAGGTCTCCCTTACAAGCTCTCTGTGAAACCCTAACTTCCATACCCTTACCAATTCCTTGCTTTCCCGAGGGTCTATCTTTCACAATCTCAGGTATTCTATTTCGCAATCTCCATCCCCTCTCGTATTGCTATTTCCCTCCCTCGAATTTGAGGTATTTCGACCTCGAATATCGTCTATTTCCCTCTCGATTTGGCGCTTTGGGGTTTCCGATCTGCATGCCTGTTTCTTCAAGGATTGTTTTGTGTCTGTTCTTTTAGTTTTGTTATTGATTGTATTTGATTGTTTCTCGTGTGATCATGCATCTAAGAATTTTTGTTGTAGTCATGTGGCCGATAAATGACATTTCGATGTTTCGTGAATCGTTGGATTGATTTCTGTGGTGCTTACTTGATAATGGGATGTGAACTGCTCTGATTTGATCTTAATTGATGATCTTGCTTTTACTCTTATTTCTGGTGGATCGGGTTGTGCTTTGAAATTACGTTTGATTGGACAAGCGGTGATGAAATTGTTTGGTCCATTTGTTACTATTTTCAACTTTACGTGCTTTTCCCTAAAAGGTAGGGAGAGGAAAAGAAGTAGAAGAGAGGAAGAAGTCAGCCATAAATAATGCTAACTAAAGCCAAGCGATTACCAAATAAGAAGCCCCCCTTCTACTCTCTGGTCTATGTTTCTGTACGAAAATTTATTCCGTCTTTGTGATGCGTGCCTTTTTGTTCTTGAATTGAAGATGCTAACATGTGCAATTTTATGCTATGGGCTGTGGCCAAAGGCAGTTCTCTTAAGAGATGAATTCATTTACAAGTTTGATTGTATTTTATGCATCACCAGATTCTTCTCCTGTAAGTCAATGAATGACAATGACATGTTGCCCACATCAAATTAAGGATTTCATAGTACAATTGTTGATGGTGACAGGAATTATAAGTTGACGAGCATGCAGTACTGTGTTTAACTTTGTGTACTTAATTTGAAGTTTTGATAGTATTAAGGTTTTCTTTAGTTTTGCAGGATTCTCTTGTAAGTTGGGCAAAATGGCATCAGTTTCTAGTCAGCCACAATTCCGTTATACCCAACCACCGTCAAAGGTTCTCCACTTGAGGAATTTACCGTGGGAATGTACTGAGGAGGAACTGATTGAACTGGGAAAGCCATTTGGAAAAGTCGTAAACACAAAATGTAATGTTGGAGCAAACAGAAATCAAGCTTTTATTGAGTTTGTAAGTGCAGTATTTTTGCTTATATTGTTTCCTATCTACAATGAACCTCAGTGCTAGTCACTATTTATAATTATTTGACCCAGTTTACTATTACAGGCAGACATAAATCAAGCCATTGCAATGATATCATATTATGCATCTTCCTCTGAGCCTGCTCAAGTTAGAGGAAAAACTGTTTATCTGCAGTATTCTAACCGGCAAGAAATTGTGAACAACAAAACCACAGCTGATGTTCCTGGAAATGTGCTTTTGGTTACAATTGAAGGCACTGATGCACGCCTTGTCAGCATTGATGTTTTGCACTTGGTAAGCAGATTGTAGTACATTCTTGTTGCAGTTAAAGGTGAACCTCTGTGGCACTAAGACTAAATTATGGTGATTAGGTTATAGTTTGCCATGTTTCAAAAGCTTTTGTTTGACGTGAATGTAAATGAATCAGCAGGCCCTTGTCAAGGCAATATCTTTGATGGCAGCTTAGTGCATCGGGAGAAAGAGCACATGTGTGTTTGTCTCCTTTCTCCTTTCCTTAACACTACCTCTCTCTTCCCTTCTCTTCTGCCTCAACTTCCTCCTACCTTTCACAGTTTAGGATATTATCATTTCTGCTCTCTTGTGCATCCTTCTCCCTATCTCTGCATGTTGTGTCAGTGATACTGCTGTCTACATCCAGTCATTAGATTCAGAGAGTAGGATTTTTTTATTCTAATTTTTTGGATTATCTGTTCACTATATAAGTATTCTGCCCTAATGGACAAACATTTGAAAGTTTAGACGGAAGTTAATAAGATGGTATTCCTTATGGCTTAGCATCTGAATTTTTTAGGGTGACTTTGCCTTTTCTTATAAAAATGATAGGATGAGTGTTAACTTTGTAGAGGCATTCAACTAATTTTTTACAACTTAATTGCATTGATGATTATTTTAAGGATAGATTATACTTATGGCTGGTTATTGATTCCAAACCAATAGCTGCTCTTTCTCAAGTGAGAGAGTCAGGTGTTATTAACTTGTTCTGAATTTGTGATTTTTGGTTTGTCATATCTTCCCTTTTAGAGGAGTTGAAATGTACTTCTTGATGTTTGATTGCCATATACCATTATGTGTTCTAATCTTTCCTTTTATTTGATGTATAGGTTCTATGTTATTCTTGAAACTTTTTTACTAGTTTGTATCTTTGTTGTCTAATATCCGCCATAGGTTCTCATTTTACTCATTCCTGGCAGTACCGTTGCTATTGCGACAATAAACTTCGATTGTTTTACTCAGTTTTTTTAGTAGAGTTTGCATTTAATGTTCAGTGTTAATTAGTTGTAGCTATCCATTTAGTCATTCTACTTGGTCTATATTTGGAGATTTAGGTAGATTTGCTTTGGTTATGATTGTAAATAATTCACATGTAGTCATTTAGTAGGTGTTGGGATATACTGAAAATGTGATGAATGGTGATATCATTTTGTTTATTGCATTCTGAAGGCTATTCAATAATATGCCAGGTCTTTTCTGCCTTTGGGTTTGTGCATAAGATTACTACCTTTGAGAAAACAGCTGGATTTCAGGTCTGTGAATATCTATAACCGTAGTAATTGCTCTATTGTTACTACTGAGCTTGGATAAAATCTTATTCATATATTGATGTGAACATTTTAGGCGTTGGTGCAATTTTCGGATGCGGAGACTGCCTCATCTGCTAAGAATGCCTTGGATGGGAGAAGCATCCCTAGGTGACAATTGTATTGAATGTTACACATGGTTTTTTGCCAGTCTTTTATGGAGTATATAGCAGTAGAAGAGGTGCACATGCACGAGCTTGGTGTCTGTCTGATTATTTTCGTTCTTAGTTGTCAAAGCATTGTAAAATACTGACTGAAAGTTTTTCATTCCATTGCCAGTAGTATTCAACCTTTCTTTTTAAAAGAACTAAGTTTTAGATTCTTATATGCCATTATTCTATTTTCAAGTGCATCATCAATTATTTTTTGATTGCAGGTATCTGCTTCCTGATCATGTTGGACCATGTTCCCTTAGAATTACTTACTCCGCCCATACTGATTTGACTGTGAAATTTCAGAGCCATCGAAGCAGGTTTTCCCAACTTTCTGTATCTATTCTTCTATGATTTTGTTTATTTTGACTTAGTGTAACATTTCACAACATCTAAGATAATTTCCCCTGTTACTATTTTCTCTTTCTGTAACTCAGTTTGTTTTATCACCATCTCTTTCGCTCTCTACTTTCTGATAGTATGTTGATTCAGGGACTACACTAATCCTTATCTCCCTGTTGCTCCATCGGCCATAGATGGAAGTGGTCAGGTAAGGAATGCATTAGGTTGCATGTTGTTAAATTGTGCCCCTGAATTCTCCTTTCTATGCATTCTACTCCCATGTGAAAGAATATACTTCAAATGTTGTCAAATAAATAAATAAATAAATAAAATAAAGCTTCAACTTATGTACTTTTGACCAGAGTGCTGGCTTATAAGTACTAATCTTTGCATTTCTTCTTATCGCCTTGTTTCTTATGTTATTTTTCTAAATCCTTTTCATCCTTTGATTGAATTGGTCGTCAGTCACCTTTGCAGTTCACCGTGGGTTTGGATGGAAAGAAACTTGAACCAGAAAGTAATGTTCTTCTTGCCTCCATTGAGAATATGCAGTATGCAGTCACCTTGGAGGTTTTGCACATGGTACTGCATGACATGCAATTTTATAATGATTTTCTGTGAACTTCGGAAGCGTGTATATACACACACGATTGACTACTTGTTCGTATCTTATAATTCTTTGCAAATTATTTTATTAGGCTAACAATTTTCTTTTCTTGGTAGGTTTTTTCTGCATTTGGACCTGTCCAAAAGATTGCCATGTTTGATAAGAATGGGGGAGTCCAGGCCTTGATTCAGTATCCAGGTAGTTCAATTTAACCAAACTCGTGTACACTAATCTCACCGTTGGGTGTAAATGTTAGCATATTTTCTACCGTCTATAACATAATAGGAACTGCTCCTTTATAAAAATTCAAAAAGGGCTTTTTAATTTCAAATCTGTGAACGACTTAAATTAACCTTAAAGAACTAGAAGCTTAGAATCTTTGATAACGAGAATTTGTACTTTGGTGCACTTTGAGTTTAAGTGAAGAAGATGAATACAGCAACTTATTTAATATGGTTCAAATTTTCAATCTTCATCCATATTATTTTAATAACACTATATAGCATAGTAATCAGTGATATACCACGTGTGGTCAGATGTTCAGACTGCGGTAGTTGCCAAGGAAGCCCTGGAGGGACACTGTATTTATGATGGAGGGTTTTGCAAGCTTCACATCTCATATTCACGCCATACTGATTTGAGTATCAAGGTAATAAAAATGTCTCTTTACAGAGGATAATTGTTTTTACTTCATATCAATTGTGATGCACTTTTTTTCAGTTTTCTTTTATTTAGGTTTTTTTTTTTGTTTTTTTTTTTAATTAGTACCAGTCTGCTCTGGAGTAAACAAATGTGGACATTGATTTTTTCATCTATCTCTACTGAAGTGATTTTTTATTATATTATATTAGGATTTCAATTATATGGATATGTTGATAAAATATCAATTTCAGCATATTTATGTGAATAAAGATATTATATTATAGAAACTATTTATATTAAAATTCAAGAGTTTGTTCCCAAATTAAGAGCCTGTATGGAATGAATTTTAAGTCCTTTAAAAAAATTATAGACCTTGTTATATTAATATCCATATTGATATTGAGATTAATAGGTGATATTTCTATTAAATGTCTTATGCGTATTTATAGAAAAAATTGATGTTGTACCTCCCGATTTATAGACAAACCAATATATCAATGTTTATTTCTACTGTTTGTAGGTGAACAATGATCGAAGTCGAGACTATACAATTCCCAATAATCCTCCCATGGTGAATTCTCAACCGCCTGTTGTGGGGCAGCAACCAGGTCAAATGATGGGTCCTTCCACCCATCAATACAACGGAAACCAGTATGGTCCTTCCGCGGAGCAGCAGCCTGGGGTGCAGCCTCAGCAATCTCCAGGTTGGGGATCGGGTGGTCCGGGTGCACCTTATTCCATGCCCATGCACAATCCTGGTTATATGCCATCAGGGACAATGCCGCCGCAGCAGCATGGTATGATGCCAAGTCCCAGTGGTTTACACCAGACACCGCCACCACCCTATCGCCCCGATCACAGGCAATAGCATGTATTGTCTTCTGTTTAATAGTTGAATGTCCATTCAAGAAAACCAACTAAGCTTCTTAAAATACTAGAGCATGCATTTTGGCAGAGGAAAAATGTGCATTAAATTCGCTGTTCAGAACCAATTAGGTCAGTCCTTGTTCATTTCCCTTTTATTTTAAGGGATATGAATGAATGTAAGATCCCGAAAGTGACTTACTAAACTCGGTTATTATTGATGATCACTGTTTTATTATTCTTCGTCTTCCTTTTGCTCATTCTCATCTTTTCTTCAACTTACTCTACATTTCTACAATCTACATTTTTCAATTGAGGCTGTCTTTGACAAAAAACTGAGTTTAAGAGGAAAATTTTATACTATTCAGGCTGATGAAAAATTGTATTGAGGACACTTTATATATATATATATTTGTGTGTGCGCACGCGCTTGCTTTCTTTGCATAGAATTTTAGTGAATTTCACTTGATATTAGTTAGCTCAATTAATGTATATGAACAACGTAGAATCAGAATTAAGAACCATTCCAAATATGTGAACCCCTAATTTTCAATCACAAACTCCTAAATCAAGTTGTTTCCTATCTAATTTTGTGGTGAGGTTTTTGGGTATCGCAAAGTCATCACAAGCAAGATATTAAAAGAGAAGGCATTGGAACTTTTTCCTGCCCATCCAACAAGAATAGTGAGAAAAGAGGGTATATATAATATATATATATATATGTATGTATGTATTGCGAAGGTGATGCCTTCGTTCTTTTCAACTAAATTTAGATCTAGCTACTTATAGTTATTAACAAGGACCTAAAGTCTGCTCAAATTTATTTTTGTGCACCCCGTTTGGTTGAGTCCAAGAAAAAAGTATCACTTCCTCCAATGCCAAGAAACACCAAAAAGAAAAAAAAAAAAGCAGTAAGAAAATTCCTTACAACGCGGATAGAGAATCAAATTAATCTGAAACAAAGAATAATTTTTAAATAGATGCTCTCTACTGTTGAAATAAAAATGGCAGAATTTAATTCTACTACGTTTAGGAAATTACTAGCACTTTGTTACGGTAAATGTGGATAAATGTGGAGTATGGATATTTTAACTTTGACTTTATAAAAAGTTGTACATGTCGATTATTGTTAAACTATTATACTAAACTCTGATTCATTGTTAAACTATTATACTAAACTTTGATTCATGTTTTTAGTATGTTCATTAGTTGAACTATACTAAATTGACATACAAATAAACGATAAAATTCCAACTTTCATCATACAAACTTTAAATTTTATGAAAAGTAAATATTTCGCTATACAATTGCACCTCATATTTAGAAAAATGTTAAACCTTTTTACTTTACGTTAAACTTTTATTTGAAGAATCATTATACAAAATAATATTTCCTAAGACTATTATCATCTCAAAGATCGACGTATTTGGCTCTTTGCCTCTATAATTGTTAAAACTAAAAAAAGATAAATCAAGTCATTAAAGATTCACCCAGTTGATTAAGTGTTCTAGTCTCTACTTCATGGTTAAACTAAAACTAAAAAGGAAGGTGCACACCAATCAATTTAAAGATGTGGGCTTAAATATGAAATTGATAGGTGGTTTAGATATGGATATCATAGCTTGGTTAAATTTGCGAGTTTTGATTCAATGGTTGGTTTTTGGGCATTTAAATTTTAATTAACTTGGTTTTAATTAGTAGACATATCTCAAATTAGCTTATTAACAAAACTCATGACTTTAGTAGAAGACTTATTAGCAACTTAAATTAGAAAATCAAATAGTAAATAAATTTTTTTTTACCATGCACATACTAATAGACATAATATACACATTCTTACGATTTTATGAAAAATGACAATCAAACGCTACTCTGTTTTAGAGAGTAGGAAGATGATAAAAGCAGAGAAACACTCTTTTCAAACTAAAGAACATACAAAAAGAAGATGCCAAAGCGAGTAGCTCACTGGTAGTTTTGTTGTTAAGCTGAAACAGCTTCTTCCACAAAAAGGCAAACCTCAAACAAATAAGAATCGAAGAAATTTAACAATCTAATCAGTTCAAGACCAAAACATAGCTCTCAAACCTTCCACAATCGCTTATACCTCAAGAACTTTCACAAACATTTAAATGAAAAGACAACCTCCAATAATTGGTTGCCCTTGCCAATCCACCCCTCCACGGTTAAAACCCTCTAACCAAGACACGTTCACATTCAACTTCCACCAACCTTCCTCAAACGGCCTCCAACTACAACAGCTTCGCCTCACCTTGTCATGAAGATAAACTTCTAAAAGCTTATTCACCAATCCCATGGACACCTGCAACTCAGATTTTTAATGTAAACGTTTTTAATTAGTCAACCGAAACAGTAACATTTTAAATGGGGAATTATTATGCGCAAGCATAATTACTCGAACCCGATTGGACGGAGGGTGGCGGCATATGCGTATGGTGAAAAGGTTATATTTCCACCACTACCACACGCTGAAATCATCTCTATCATGTGTTAGTTTTCTAATATGGGACAACTTTTCTCCTTTTTACTTTACTTTCGCTGTTAGCCTTGGTCCGAGGCATTCCCAATATTAAATTTTAACTTTTAAAATCATCGAGACTAAATTCTTACTTTCTCCGAAATATAGTTCAAAGCGATTTTATTTTCTGATCCAACACAAAATCTAAATTGGGTAACTTTTTGAGGAAGAAAGGATGGGAAAGAATGTGTTGATGGAAATTAACCCACAAAACTTGTTCACAAAGTCCGCGTAAAAGAGCCGGCGCCAAGGCAGAGGTTTGCAAATCCAAATATTGTTATTTTGAGGATAAGGCCTTCGTTCTTCCTCGCCCTCTCCTTTTTTTTCTATTTGTTTCCTTTGCTCTCTTTTCACACTTCTCTATTTCTCCTCTCAACTTCCATTACCCATTTTGGATTTTGGGAGTTTCAACCGTAATGGTCAATCTTCAAGCTTCTTTGTTTTGCAATCCTTCACTTTCTTCTTTGCCTCCTCTGCTTTCTTCTTCCTCTTCAACCCGAAGCCTTCACTTCTCTTTCTCCCTTCCTTCTCGCTCCATTTCTTGCAACCCCTTTTCGGCTTCTGGGTTTCGATTTACCCATCGTTCTCCTTCTTCTCTTCCGTGTACATTGCACCCCGAGTATGGGAATTTCAATTCAGAATCCATTTCTTCTCCCGGTGGCAATATGGGTTCTGGTCCTCAAGATTTCAATCTTGGTGGGTTTGGCGATCAGGGTGCGGATATTGATGGGAGTAGAGTGGAGGGTAGTGAGAGTTCGGAGATTTTGATGAACATTGAGGCTGGGGTTATGGCTACTGATGAAAATGCCGAGACAGTCTTGGATAGTCCTGGAACTGTGGAATTTGAGAGTGGAATTGAGTCTGAGAAAGAGGGCAAGTGGAGAAGTTTGCCGTTTGTGGTGTTCTTGATGGGATTGTGGGCAGCGACGAGAAGAAGATTTCAGAAGGTGATTGAAATTGTAATGGATTGGTATAGCTGGTGGCCGTTTTGGCGGCAGGAGAAGCGTTTGGAGCGGTTAATTGCAGAGGCTGATGCGAATCCGAAGGATGCGGCGAAGCAGAGTGCTTTACTAGCCGAGTTGAATAAGCAGAGGTATGTTCTGAAACTTTTTCTTTTTCTTGATCGCAAGCTGGTTCTGCCGCATTACAGGACGATTAATAGATATTGTCTTGAAGTTTGTATTTTGAGCTGTAAAGAATCAAGATACTCAATATAGCTATGACCATGTAGTTTCCTCTTGCTTCTACTTGAGCTGGTGAATAATTGATTGCTAATACAGGCTTTTCCTTCGCTGAGGTTAAAAAGAATTAATTGTTGCAATGGTTTCTTCAAGTAGTGCTTGATTTGATAAATCATGGGGCCACCCACTTCGGATTTAAATTTTTCTATGAATTTCTTTGGCAGTTCAATGTAGTAGGATTGGAGGCTTGTCCTGTGAGATAAGTCAAAGGTGTGCGCAAGCTGGCCAGTCACTCATAATTTTGTTTTATGGCAAAACAGCAGTGCTTGATTTCACTTCATTAACTAGTCAATATTTTTCTGTCCTGTGGAACGCAAGATCTGTGTAAAAGTTGTAGTTCTTACAAATGACCTACTTTGGAAGAAAAATGCCGGCATTCTCTATAAAGTTTTGGTTTTGTGAATGGTGATTTTTTTTCAATTGAACTTTTTGGACCGTTTGTTTAGTTTTCAATAGGAGCAATGACCATAGAGTTTTATCAATTTCTTTTCGTTTTGAATCATCCCCTTTTCCCCTTGTCATTTGCTGAGATTAAATAACTAATTCTGACAATGACTTGTTCAAGTAGTAGTATTATTTGGAATTATGATTTCATATGTCATTAACTAGAAGATACTTACTGTTTCACGTTCTTTGTAATGTGTGGATCCCTTTCCAGTCCTGAGTCTGTCATTAGGCGTTTTGAGCAAAGGGATCATGCTGTAGACAGTAGAGGAGTAGTGGAGTATCTTCGAGCTCTTGTCGTCACCAACACTATTGCTGAATATCTTCCAGATTCTGAAACTGGAAGGCCATCAAGTCTTCCTACATTGGTACTTAAGTTTGATCAATTTCTCTTCCTTTCATAAGAACTCAAATTTGTATGAACACACACGGATTAATTGCTGCTTGGTCTGCTTTTAATTCGTATTAATAATTTTATTATTCGTGTGGTTGTTCTAATTGATAAAAATGCACAGCTACTAGAGTTGAAGCAGCGTGCTTCGGGAAATGTGGATGAGTCCTTTGTGAACCCTGGCATTTCTGAGAAACAACCATTGCATGTAGTCATGGTAAGTATCATATCATTTACCGTCACAAGGTGTTTCTTGGACTTCCCCTCATTGTTTAATGTTAATTTTGTTTCTTTATGAGAACTACTATTTCCCCCCAATTTTTAATTCATAAGGTGAATTTCTTTTGAAGGTTGACCCTAAAGTACCCAACAAGTCTCGTTTTGTACAAGAACTTATCTCGACTATACTTTTCACTGTTGCTGTTGGATTAGTATGGTATTAGCCTTTACTTCATGATCTTTACCATTGTTCTCCTCCCTCCTCTCCCGGAATGCAGTGTGGTTCTGTGTCTCTTTAGTTGTTAATTGTATTAAATGAGAGTCCTCTTGCAGGTTTATGGGTGCTACCGCACTTCAAAAATACATAGGGAGTTTGGGGGGCATAGGGACGTCAGGCGTTGGATCAAGTTCTTCATATGCCCCAAAGGAGTTAAATAAAGAAGTTATGCCAGAGAAGGTAGATACAAGTATTCCATGTGGATTCTTTGTGCTGATTTTGTGTGAAAATAAGTATTGTGGATATCGTAAGCTAGGGGTTGTTTGGAAAATGTTTCCAAAATAATTTTTTGCTTTTTAGATTACAAATAACGTAAAGAAGTGTTTTTTTAATTATTTTTATTTTTATTTTTATAATGGTTGCAACTTACACATTTATGAATTATAAATAATTTGTTAAAAACAGTTTTGAAAACTAAGACGCCATTGACAGTCATCTATTAAGATAATGATTTCATTTGGTTAAAAATCATTGACTTTTTCTCATTATGATTAGCCTGGGCAGAAATGTACGATCTAGGCTAGGAGTGAGTTAAGGCGAATTGGTAGAGGAAAAGAAGTTATCTTTTTCGTTCATAATTTTTCTTGTATAGATGGTCTTACATTTTACTAAGCTCTTATTTTGTGCCGGTAGTTAATTGGAATTAATTTTCTTGAGATTAAAAGCACGTGTTTCAAGCTTTTTGCTTCCTGTACTCTCATGCATAACCTTTCTTCTGGAGTGCTTTGGTTCTTATTCTGTGGTGACCTTTTCCCTGTAGAATGTCAAGACATTTAAGGATGTTAAAGGTTGTGATGATGCAAAGCAAGAACTGGAAGAAGTTGTGGAGTATCTGAAGAATCCTTCCAAGTTTACCCGGCTCGGAGGAAAGTTGCCAAAGGTTTGTGCTTGTCACCGTCTTGATTCTCATTTATAGTTGTCTTATTTCTGCTTACATTGTTGCCCCTTTTTCTTACCTGGAAGCTCTTTAGCAGGCTGCTTGTCTTGTCCCTTGCTTTGTAATTAGTTTATGTTGTTTAACTTTAATCTGATAAGGACTTTGGTATAAGTTAGTTTTTTCTGAAAACTTCATTTAACCCTGGGATTTATTAAAAAACTTGTAGGAACAACAAAATTCAACACAGTCAGTTCTCGGTTATTTGGTAAACAACAGAAGAAAAGGATTATAGTTTGGTTCATCTTCATGCCGATGGATGACCAGTTGGGCCTAACTATAGCTAAATTCATTATTAAAGAAACGGTAGAAATAGTTCTATCAATGTTAAGCAACTCATTATTATCTTGTTCGTAGAATTCATTAGTAGTCATTGTTTAAGTAGTTCAAGAGATCATTGCACTTCTTTAGAAAAGCGAGCTTTATACTTAACTATAATAAGTTGAAAAATGGGACAATTACAATTATCATTGAAAAATGGGATAATTATAATTCTCCTTTTTACGAATGCCAATGGGTAGAATTTTTTTGACTCCCTTGTCATTGGGATTGATTTTTCATCAGCTGTTTATATCTAGTTTTCTGTTAATATATATTTGTATCTTGATAAAAAGTGGTCGGAAATGAGATAAATATATCAAAACACCAAAATGGGACGATAGGAAGCCTAGGTAACAAAAAAAGGCGGTTGTAGAAGCTTCTTCTAATTGATTTGAACTGGAGAGAAGAGAGAAACATTACACCCCGCTTTGGAGAAACAAGAGGTGAACGTGAATTACAAGAAAACTGTCCAATTGGAAATGAACTATAATAAGCAATTAGAGCAGAAGGGTGTTTATCTTTACACCAAAAGAAAGCAGTAGAGAGAAAAAAACCACATCCATAAAACTTTAAAAAGAAGAGGGAGCATTTCTGAAATGTGAACAGAACGTTCACCCCAAAGATGCCAGAAAAAGGCACAGATAATAGGCAATCATAAAGTCTTCCTCAAACCACAAAAAGGATACCCCACCAAAACAAAAGCAAGGAGACCATAAATCTTTTGCTTTTGTAGGTCCTATTTTGCACAATTGGAGTCCTTTCCTTTAGGAGGGTTTCCTTTGAGGGCTTGCCTTTTTTTTTCAGCCTTGTATTCTTTTAAACATTCTCAACGAAAGTTGTTTAAAAAAATAATAACAATAACTGCAACAATAATATATTCTTGAAACTAATCTCTCTATTTACAATCCCTTCATTTTTTTTCTTCATTCTTATTTCAATAATCTTTACTTTATTCATTTTCATATAGTACTTGTCTAAAAGATTTATTTACAGGGAATTCTTTTAACAGGAGCCCCAGGAACTGGAAAAACATTACTTGCTAAGGTAAAACCGTCACTCAGTTTTCCTATAAGATATTATGTTCTTTATTAGAATTGCAATCATCTATGCTACGTTTTCTTCATGGGTTTGTTGGCTTTCATCTTGTTGATCTTCTGTTGGACAATTATTTATTACTATGGCTGACAGCTGACTGGCAATTTGGACGTTTGCCCCCATAGGAGCTTCATAGATGCACTTTAGAAG
This sequence comes from Citrullus colocynthis, assembly GCA_031780015.1. NCBI lineage: Eukaryota > Viridiplantae > Streptophyta > Magnoliopsida > Cucurbitales > Cucurbitaceae > Citrullus > Citrullus colocynthis. The sequence goes on from QLSR01000191.1 coordinate 2,039,046, forward strand.
AAGGTGTAGAAATAATGGCTGTTCTTTTCCTGAAATTGAACTTCCATGCTGGAGCAGATAAATTTTTTATGGCAGATGCAGAAGTACCCAACCACCTACCTGCAAAACATAAATGCTCAATGCAAAACCCAGAAGTCTAGATGCCTCCTATAACATCAATCAAAAGTGAACTAACTGAGCAAAACCAAGCGAAGATATTTCTTGTCATGATCGAACCTGGTTGTTGAAGACAGATCAGTGAAGTAGGGGGTGCTTTTCCAAAGAACTTCCAATGAGAAAAAATTCAGGAAGAAGGGAGAAACATCCTCAGGGTTAGCACTAGACCGTAGCCATACCAAAAAACTCTAAAGCAATATCCCAACTCTTCACACTGAGTTTGTTATATTCCAAAAACTACACATCCCAGTTTCTTATAAAGAGAGATTCCAACTCTTGATATCAAACTCATTGTGAAGTGAACAAATGGTCCATGGTTTCCTAATCTTTAATCGGTTGAAGCAAATATGAGAAGTAGAGGGTTCTTTTTCTGCCTTATGGCTTGAGTTTTCAGGTTTTTATGATATAAGGACCGGATGAAGAACTTAGTTGGATTTACGCGGGGGGAGGGGGGGGGGTGTTTTTCTAAACCTTTGGTAGTGGAAAAAACAGATCGAGAAAAAGGTTCTTAAACTGTCCCAACTGCGATTTTTTTTTTTTTTTTTAACCAGAAACAAAACTCCTCTGGCAGTTTCATAATATCATGGTATTATTTCAAACCTACTGATATATTTATTTATTTATTTCATTTCTCTGGAAGTTTCATAATATCATGGTATTATTTCAAACCTACTGATATATTTATTTATTTATTTCATTTCTCTGGAAGTTTCATAATATCATGGTATTATTTCAAACCTACTGATATTTTTTTTTTTTTTTTTTAACCAGAAACAAAACTCCTCTGGCAGTTTCATAATATCATGGTATTATTTCAAACCTACTGATATATTTATTTATTTATTTCATTTCTCTGGAAGTTTCATAATATCATGGTGTCAATTTTATCTTAGAATTTTTCGTGAAAAGCATGATTTATTTAATTTTTCAATCTGAAACATCTAATTATTTTTTTTCTGATGACTTGATATAATTGTTGTCCTCAAGGCTATTGCTGGTGAAGCTGGAGTACCATTTTTCTATAAAGCCGGATCCGAGTTTGAAGAAATGTAAGGCTCCTTTTTGTGCATATTGGTGATCTTGGATTAGGATACATCACTGTTTTCCCTCAAGAGATATGAATGTAATGTTAACGTTACTATGCAATTATAGTCTACTCAAGTAAAGGAAATCAATGAGTATTTGCCTTGTAATGATTAACAACAAATTAACGGCATGGTTAGAAGTATTATTCTTGCAAAGCTGTCTTCAAAAAAGTATTTAAAAACTTAATTATCAAAATCAATGAGTAGAGAATTTCATACACAAAAATATAACCAAGTTTGTCATGTGAATGCATACATGTGTTGACTTAGACGATGATTCGGATGTCAATAGGATAGGAAAAGGATAAGAATTATTTGCCATATTTGGTTTTACATGTAGATTTGAATTTTGCATAAAGGGTTTTAATGTTAATGTTGTTTCATTTTCACATGTCCTTAGTGTAGAGCAGGGAATATCAGCTATAGGATTGTGGGACTTTCTGACTCTGCAGAGCAGGGAATATCAGCTATAGGATTGTGGGACTTTCTGACTCGCATTGTGTTTTCAATTGGCAGGTTTGTTGGTGTTGGTGCGCGGCGTGTAAGATCATTATTTCAAGCAGCCAAGAAAAAGGTTTGTTTCCCTTTAGTCTGCACTCAGATAACTCTAGTCACTCAAAGGGGCTTGGATTCTTTTTTCAAAAAAGCCTACCCTATAGACAAATTTTTATTGCGTGAAAGCATGGAAGTTCTATTGTAGTATTTATCTTGTCCCCATCCTGCACAGGCTCCTTGCATCATTTTTATCGACGAAATAGATGCTGTTGGGTCCACTAGAAAACAGTGGGAAGGCCACACAAAGAAAACATTGCATCAACTGCTTGTTGAAATGGATGGCTTTGAGCAGAATGAGGTACATCAGAATGTTTGGCTGCATATGTGAGATTTCTTATCCATTGAGGAGTACGATTTAATTTCATTTTTCTGCAGGGCATCATACTGATGGCTGCTACAAACTTGCCTGATATTCTTGATCCAGCCTTGACAAGGCCCGGTAGATTTGACAGGCATGTAAGTTCCTTTGAAGCTGTGTAAGTTTTTTCTTCTTCGTTATCAATTGTGAAGTATGAATGATGTAATCGGTGCATTTGTGCTGTTATGGGTTAAAGTATAGGCTATATAGTATTGTATATTTATTCCTGCTACAAATATGATAACAGAGTCTAAATCCTTCTTCGTTTAGAGATAGTCGACTCAATATTGGTCTCTATTTGGGAAAAGTTATAGTGCTCTTGGATGATCTTTGAATCATATTGTTCATAGGAACTGAATAAGACATATCTAGATCTTAAGCCAATATTAGATTTAAACCATTAGAACTGTTAGTCTCCTTGATACAAAAACTAACCAACATTCATTTGTAGATTGTTGTCCCAAACCCCGATGTGCGGGGTCGCCAAGAGATTCTAGAGCTCTACTTACAAGACAAACCATTGGATGATGATGTAGATGTTAAAGCAATCGCTCGGGGCACACCAGGATTTAATGGGGCAGGTAAGTCTTCCGACTCTTTAGATACCTTAACTATCACTACTTAATCTTATGATTTTAGATCTTTATCAACCAACACTTATTTTCTTGTCAGATCTTGCAAATTTGGTTAACATTGCAGCCATTAAAGCTGCCGTTGATGGTGCCGAGAAGTTGAACTCTTCGCAGTTGGAGTTCGCAAAAGATAGAATAGTTATGGGTACCGAGAGGAAAACAATGTTTTTATCAGAGGAGTCAAAGAAGGTATTAATTTCAGAAGAAATTGGCTTCTTTGTGATTAATGTTTTTAGCGTTTTTTGGTTATTGCCTACGTTTTAGCATCAGTATCAAGTTCCGAGATATTGTACGGATGCTTGCTGATGTATCTCAATCATTGTAGCTCACTGCATATCATGAGAGTGGTCACGCAATTGTTGCATTTAACACCGAGGGTGCGCACCCGATTCATAAGGCAACAATCATGCCTCGTGGATCTGCGCTAGGAATGGTCACACAACTTCCTTCAAGCGACGAGACATCTATTAGCAAGAAGCAACTATTAGCACGACTTGACGTTTGTATGGGAGGAAGAGTTGCCGAGGAGATCATATTTGGGCAGGACCATATTACCACTGGAGCAAGCAGTGATCTCAACACAGCTACGGAGCTTGCCCAATATATGGTACTTCACTACATTAGATTGTGTTTCTAAATATTTCATTTTGTAAAATTCGATTGATCATTCTGATGGGCATTGCTTTCTCATTCTCAATGCTGTTCATGAAGGTATCGAGTTGCGGGATGAGTGATGCAATTGGACCGGTTCATATCAAAGAACGTCCGAGTACAGAACTACAATCACGAATCGATGCAGAAGTATGTTATTGACAGTTTGAATGTCCTGGTCAAGCTAACTCCTTCCAAACCTTAAAGTTTGTAATTTTGTGTGCAGGTGGTTAAACTCCTTAGAGATGCATATGATCGTGTGAAAGCCCTCTTAAAAAAGGTTCGTTTACATTTTGATTCCAGCTCCACTCGGGAACTAAATCAGAGAACAACGATCTTACATCATCATTTCAAGTTTGATTCTAATGTTCGACATTTTAATTTCAGCATGAGAAGGCATTACATGCACTGTCAAATGCTCTTTTAGAATACGAGACACTCAATGCAGAAGAAATAAAGAGGATTCTTCTTCCTTATCGAGAAGGACAGTTGCCAGACCAACAAGTAGAAGTAGAACAACAAGGGGATCTTGTGTTGGCTTGAAGTTCTGTGACGTTTGCATCGGACTCCATTGTCATCTCTGTAAAGTACCTGAAACAAGCGTGAAAGAAAAGGTGATATTTCATATTTATTCTGATACACATAATGGTGGGTTATAGACAGTAAATGTAGGATCCTAGCATCTTCTTCAGGCAGATTGTGTATTATGCCACTTTCCACAAGTGGGGTGAATTTTGGAACACAACAGTCCCTTTACACTAATTTTTTTCAGGAATTATTCATAATTATGCCAATGGAAGAACGCATTTGTATTATCTGTGACACTTCCCCCCCCTCCCCCCGAACAGTACATGTAATTTTTGATGTTCAATGTTACTGTTGGTGTATAAGAAACTATTCTTCTTCTATATCGATTCAACTATCAGATCTCAATTATTCAACAGAAGGTTCATTATTGAATCTTTTCGCTACTCTAAACTTAATGTAGATGGATGGATTATTAACACTAAGGTAAGTGTTTAAAATTTAGCTTCTTTTCTCTCTTATGATAATAATATTATTATTATGCAAATTTGTTTCTCATAAAAAAAAAAAAAAATAGTGACATTTCTTTCTTCATTTATTAATGTGTGCCGTGAATCTGATATGTTAGATTAATCCCCTAGAATTACTGTCAAGCAGGACAGGCAGCTTAGAGAGAGGGAAGAGAGCTAGAGAGAGGATACACTCACAGTATGCAGGTACGGAGCTGAGCATCAAAGCATCTCCCTTCTCTGTTGTAATTTGAAAATGGGCTGCAATGACAACCTAATGGTAGATTCAGCCCCACAGAAACCTGACATCCTTTGTCATGGTGAAGGAAAAGGCTTCAGTGATGTCATAGAATCCATAGTGTTGCACCTGCATGAATAGGTTCGGGTGAAATGAATTTGGTTTGGTTAGACACAGAGAGAGAGAGAGAGAGAGAGAGAGAGAGAGAGGTCATTTGATGCACCTTGGACCCATCAGCCTGATATTTTGCATGAATCCAAACCGCAGCAATTTGTCCACTCTCACCAGAAACTTGAATAATTCCAATATAGTTGCATAACTTCTAAAAATTAAAACCTCAGATATTTTCATAACCATCAAAATTTATATGTATGCATGAGTTTCTGACACTGATGTCCACCCTAATCGAATATCAGTATGTACAGTACAAGTAACACAGAAATGCAACAAAACTGACATTATGAAGATGGGGACATCGGCAGATAGATGGGTTATAAGAAGAGTCAGTAATGCATGTATGTCAGCTCAGATGGAGCTTTTTGATGTCAAACAGGCAGAAAAACCTAAAACACAGAACGCCACCAAGAAACAGCGTCACATTTACCTCAAATTATCAGACATCGACTAACTGTAGTTTGTAAAACTGAAACAGAGCGGTCGCCAATATACAGAAACCATTCATTGTTATCACAGATATATACATCAATAATCATACACCACCATGGACAAAACCCTGTAAATTAGATGAAGGAATTTAGACTTCCCTCTCTCTCTCTTTTCAAATAACTAAATTCTTATGAGTTTCTCAAACCTTACAAGACCCTTTGTGCTTCCAGTTACTAGATATGACTTGCTAAACTTAAATAAAAAGGAAGACAATATCAACCCATAAAAGATGATGCTAATTTGTGTATAATATACCCTCCTGCCAGTCCATCTCCAAAGCCTCCAAAGATATGAGAGCCTTGGAGGCTTCATTCATGGCAAGCCCTTGCATATATCACACGTTACCAATCCCATTTTTTAGATCCTATCAAGTGGCTCAGTGCGATCTTGCACTGCAAGACGCTCTGAAACATCAGCAAGTGACTTGAGATTGCATTTAATCAAGGCTTCCACAAAGTAGCAAGTCTCATCCTTCGTGTTTCCTTCAGGCACATCCACCACAAATGATTCAATTACCAAAGTCCCTGGTCTTCCATCAATGATTTCTGGATGCAGGGAAATGATTGAAGAGTAATTCTGAAAGAAAGTTGCCGATAATTTAGATTTACTACTGATTTAGACACATATTCAGAAATGGAGAAAGCAAAACAAAGCATCTAACTAGGAAATGATTGAACATGTATGGAACTTTGGATCAATTTAGGGTTCGAATTCCAAGGATGAATATCAGAGCATAAAAAGCTCGGAAAATTATGAATATTACAAAATATTCTCATGCCTACTTTCTTTAAGGACACACAGGACAAATCTTTGCATCTTAAAAGAAAATTAAAAATTGCAAGCGTTCAGCCAATAACAGGACCATGTAGTTCTCAAACAAAATTGTAGACTAAAAATACATTGAGACCTGTACCTTTAGTCTGTGATCTCCGCCAACAATCCTCATGCTAAGGATGTGCCTGTCATCATCAAGGAGTTCCAATCTCTCTGTACTCGTTGTGGCAGGAAGCCCCGATTTCACATCAACTTCTCTGAGAGTCCCGATTTCAAGGTTTCCCTTCAAAACACATCTGCTAACAAAAGGTTTGTATCTTTGTGGTTGATCAAACCTCCTTACCAGAGACCATACCTGGAGATGAAAAATTCCAATTCAGAAAACAATTCAGTACAAAATGAAGGCAAGAATCCAATAACCTAAATTGTAACAATTTACTAATATCCCCATTATTCTTATTACAAACTTGTACCTTTATTGTTCAAATTGGATCAAAAGCCTATAATTTTTCACTTTCCAAGTTCGAATAATTCCAAAAGCTTCCATCTGATCTCAGATATAGAACAAATAAAATTGAAAACATAAAGGAACCGTGGTTCACTAGTTCCTAGCGATGCAATGTATTTCAACTTTTTACTTGAAGTTGGTACAGTAAGACTATACCTTCCACCTTCTTTTGCAAAAACTACCTGCAGAAACCGAACTCCACATTTCATGAAAAGAACCTCTTGTTAGCAGCTGTCTCATTTAGAATTGCTATTATACTCTGCTTTTGTATTCTCCAAATGTTGTTTCTTAAATCACCCCGAGAAGACAATGTCTCCTTTCCAGAATATATCCAAGGGATTGAACTCGCCCACAAAAGGTGAGGAAGGAACCGTGGTGATGATTAAGTTATAATGCATGGACATTCAGATTTCCATATAAACATAAGAGGATGTAGAAACCAACAGAAACAATTAAGCCAATTAAATATGATATAAATTATCGTGATACATACAGCACTTACTGATGCCAAAACCGATCGGTTTGACCCTCCAAATTTGGAAACCTCTTAGACCATTAGTGTGAAGGAGTAAACTAAGATTTAAAAAGCATAAATTACGCACAAAAAACCAAGAAAATGAAGCGAAGCATCTTTAGCAACAGAAATTTAAAATGGACGGAGAGAGGGAAGATGATTTACAAGAGGAACAGGAGCTTTAATGCGTTTAACTAGCCGAGAGGTGCACTGGTTCTCAGCAGGCTCGTTCCTGTGGTACCTCCGAATAAGCTCCCATTCCGCGTTACTGACTCCTCCTACATTCCCATTCCCATTCACAGTGCCGGTTCCATTCATTTTCGCTACTGATTCTCCTTCTCCACACAACAAAATCAAACTCCACCGCTAAATCAAACCAGTTTTTCTCCTTCCTCCCTCCTCGTTAGTTAAACAAAACAAAAGAAACTGAAAAATTCAACTCTCTCTCTGTATAACCAAAAAAAAAAAAAAAAAAAAAAAAAAAA
>QLSR01000191.1:2046891-2082363 GCA_031780015.1 Citrullus colocynthis
AAAAAAAAAAAAAAAAAAAAAACGAAACTAAGGTCAAATCATCACATCAACCTATACAATCCAAGTCCTCGCTCAATCGCCGGCATAAAAGGTTTAATAAACAGAAAATCTCCGTCAGAAACACAACGGAGATTTGGTTTCACTGGAGAAACAGCCACCGGAGACTCACCGCTATGGACGACCGATCGAACTTTGCATCAAAGCTTTTTCTTCTTCTTCTCTTCCTTCGTCCCCTCTTTACCGCTTCATATAAAATTTCTCTCTTAATTAATTAATTAGTTTAATTAACTATCCTTCTTTCCCTGTTTTGATATATTAATAATCTCTTGTTAACAACAACAAATTTTTGATCCCGAAACTACCCCTACTTTTTTCGTATAATTACGTCTTGTGCCCATTCCTTTTATTACCGACTTTTCTCGTCGTTATCTTTAACCGTTGGGTAAAAATAGAAAGTTGAATTTTATTTTTAACTGAAAAAAGGAAAAGCATACTAGTTACGTTTTCTTGTCGGCGGTTATTTGTATTTGAAACCGTTGCACTAACGGTGCCGTTTGCTACAGTTGAAGGCAGTTGATATTTTTGTTTGAGTGAGATATTTATCGGTGCGTCTGATTAAGAAATTAATTAACACTTGATTTTTTTTTTTAATAAAACATTATTCTTTTTCTTTTTTCTTTCCCTATATTTGCAAAATTGATTGGTTTGGTCAACTTTTTCCCCGGTTAGAAATCTAGGCTATATTTTATACACCAAAGGTAAGTTTCCAAGGCCAATGTTCTTCTTATTGATAATTCATAATTTCTTTTATTTATGTTTTTCCAATTTTAAGATCTTAGTCAACCTTTTGTATATTTCTAGCTTTTCAAAGATATTTATTTAGATTCTTTATATATAGAACAATTTATAGTTTTTAAATTATGGTTAGGATTTTTAAGTAGGAAAATAAATAGATTGCTATTAATAAACTAGTCCTATTTTAAGAAGAAAATAATAATAATAAATTATTAAGTGAATCATTTAGTTTAGTTTTATTGTATAAAGGCTAAATTGAGGTACCATTGTGTTAAAAAAGTATCAATATGATAATATACTACAAGCAGTCAAATGATTGCATTCAACATAATATAATTGTCTGTGCATGACTCCACGGATTTAATAATGTTTGTGGTTTAGTTGAAGAGTCATTAAATTAAGAAAAAAAACAGTCATTAAATTAAGAAAAAAAACATTAAAATTCTAAGTAAGGTTTTGCAAAATAAATGCAAAGGTAAAAAAGGCAAGTAAGGGCAACACTAATGTAGGCATTAGTGATTGTACACTAAAATAATTCAACTGTTTAAAGTATATGTTCTTGATCAGAATGTCATAATTTTGAATATTCTACCTACACTCGTTGAACAAAAAAAATGTGGGCATGTAATTTGTCAAGTTGGTTGAGAAAGGTAACAACCAGAAGTGAAATAGGATGGGACAACTATGAGCTTTGGACAAGTTCCCTTAACAGCTAAAGTCCACTTATACATGCAAGGGGTTTTAAGTTTCTTGCCTAAATGGTGAGATGGATTTTAAGCTGTCCTAGGCTAGAGATAAGTTTAAGATTATATATCTCACTTTTCACAATGAGAGAAAGCATGAGTGATAATTTCTCTAAGTAGGTTAATACAAAGAATCAAATTCAATTAGATTTAGGGTTCAAAAATAAGCATTATCAATTGAAATGTCAACAACATGTCAACAACATTGTGGATTCAATAATAGTGAAAAGGAAAGACTCAACGATCCCAAAATTTAAGATAGAACTCATGACAAGTAGTGCAAAGATTGATATTTGAAACCAAGCACATATGAAGACACGATAGAAGGGGAGGTTGTACTTCCAAGTTGAGTTCTCAAAAGCGTGACTCATAATGATGAACAAGAACTATAAACTCCAACTTGGGAGTGAAAGTAGTGTTATAGGTGATTCTGGACCCAAGGGTAGAATCGACATAAAAGAGGGATGAGCTAAGGCCAAAAATAGCACCTGGGCTGAGGAAGAGGTTTGACTTAGGTCAAGCCTAAAGCTAACGTTTTAGCCTAATGAAACAACTAATCTAACCATGTCTCACGCATATCCAATTCAAATATCGTCTTATATTGTACTTCTCTTCTATTGGCATATCACCTTCAATTAGCCTACTGTACATGCAATCTAACTAATGGTTAGTCCAAAGAAGTTTGAACTAATCTCAAAGTTTTCCTTTAAAAGTTGGTTTCAATATCACAATTATTCCCTACTATAAAATTGTTTATTAGGTCAAGAATCTTAAGCAACCTCACTGTAATCTAGACAATTATTTTTATAAAATAAACATCTTTATCAACCATTTAATATACACATTCGTCACGTGTATGCAAACACTTTACCCTTTTTTTTTCTCTACTCACTTCTTCAAATGCATATTATTATTTCTTATATAATATGTCTGAACCAATAACTTATATCTTTAATGCTTCGATACTATTGAATTGATCACATATATAAGGAATAGAATTGGACCAACAAAAAGATATTAGCCTATCCAAGACTCTCAATTAATGTCACCCATATATTTAAAATTAAATTATAAACCATGATGATTGCTAAAAGTAAATATTTAATAAAAAATGAAGTTAAATGTGTAAAATCTTGAAAATTAGGAATTAACTTGGAACAAAACTCAAATCTCAAATGTAAAACCGTAACATTTTGAAAGTTAAAGACTAATTGAAACCAATCTCAAAATTTAAGAACAAATATGTGATATTTTGATAGGGACCAAATAGAAACTATATCCCAAATTTAGAGACCAAAAATATATTTTTTCCTAAAAATTATTTAAATTGAAACCCTGAAATTGTAAATAATTGACTTTTACGAAATGAATGATTTTACCTCTCAAATTACTTTGTAACAATGTGCTTTGAGATTTGTAAAAATTTAGACCATGTACTTTAAGTATGAAATTCAACTAAATTGTTACATGATCAAAATTGACACTTAATTTGATAGAAAATTTTCGCAACATAATTTAAAATGTTACAAAATTTTTAAAAAAAAAAGAAAAAAAAAAGCATGAACTAAACCACTGTAAACTAGGTTTATGGACCAATTATACTTTTGTGAAATTTAGGAACCAAGTTTTTTAAAACTAAATAAAATGTAAAATTAGAAGTTTAGTTCTTAAATTTTTTTAGGATTATTTAATTTATGTAATTTGAAAATATTCCACCAATAAAATTTTCAAGATTGTGTCTATTAAACCTAAATTAAAACATTTAAATACCTACCGAAAACATTTTTAAGTAGAGTTTCAAAAGACAAAATATTAAAAGTTCAAGAACCCCAAAAGGTGGTTTTTCAAAGTCTTAGAAATATAAGGACTAATACTAAACAAATTTATCATCTTTTTATTATTATTATTATTATTATTTTGTAAGAAATGGTTGATTCAACTCTTGGACTAAGCCAACTAAAGCAAGTATAGCTCAACTAACATATAATATGTATAAGTGACCACGAAATCCATGATTTGAATTATCAGTTATCAGTTTCTTACAAAAACCACCCTATGGTACTAAACAAAATTGTTGGACTAAACTTGTCATCTAACTAAATAAAAACTTGGGCAAATTGCAAAAATCACTCAATGATAGTAGTTACAATTACACTCTTAAACTTTCAATGGTAAGAATTTTGACACTTGTATAATTCGAATGGCTCAATTTTTAAAATTGAAAGTGATATAATTGCAACTACTATCATACTTTAAGATGATTTCTGCAGTTCCAAAAGCTGTATACTTCTAAAACTATGAATATTTGCTATTATCATCTGGATTCATACTCCATTTTCTAAATTACTCTTCACGATTAATTAACATTTCCAACGTATCTCAAACAGGTCAATGTCAAAATCTTTAATCATACCCATGCGTATCCAACTAGTATATACATAAATGTATATGTAAACTAACATCTACAAATTCCCACAGGCAAGATGCCCTTTAAACCTTGATGTAGGTCCCACCTTAGTAAGTGCAACAACCAATGAAAATGGAAGTCGCCAAAAGTATCAAAGTGACTTTGGATAAATGAATAAGAAATTCAAAGGCACAGCTGAAAAGAAAAACAACCAAAACCAACTTTGGATGGTATATTAGTCTTACCAAGAAATTGGAGTAATGGTTCCCCAGACAGAAAGTGAGACTGCATATATCCTCACTCTTCATCTACAACCAAAAGCATCATTCCCCAGTTAAAGATGAAGCATTTTTCACTAATAAAAGAAACAAAAAGGCAACCCTTTCATTATAGTACTTGAAATTCCTCATGTCAGACACCTGTCAATCTCTAATTTCCAGAAGGGCTAGTGCAGCAACTCCCACTGCGACAAGTATAAAAAAGAAAGTAATATACAAGAGGAGAGAAGAGAGAGAAACATCATAAATTATACACATGCAAGGACGCAAAAAAGAACGATCCAAGTGCGATTGATCAAATAAATTGATGAGGAACAACATTCCCAAAGATATAAGTGTAAATGATTTAGCTTTGTTCTTTTCTAATCAAAGATGCAGAAAAGAAAAGGAAAAAAAAAAAAGTTCTCACAATATTAGAACAGCTGATTTGAATGGTGTTTGTGAAACTAAACTAGTGAAGTAAAGCATCCTAAATGAATAATTGCATATCATATGGAGCAATTATTTAGGAGGAAGAAAGAGCTCCCACAGCACCACCATGTACAACAAATGCATAAAGATCTAAGCTGAATAACATATTAAATTAAGAGCGCAGATGGAAACGAGCCACTATTGAATAAAGCAAATAAAATGCTATCGACACAGTGGCCAATACATGGATATACAAATTACAACCTAAAGAAAGAGAGTGCTGATTCGCTCAAAAGAAATCTATAAACTAGATTTAAATTGGTTATTTGTCTCTGCAATCTAATAGAAAATGCCAAGCAAAAAAATCATCAATGCGTCCTATGATTCTCAAGCCTGTACCTAACTGGACAATCACTAGAACGCACAAAGATTATCAATTCTCCAATTCACAACACCAATCAGATATAAACTAGTGAGATCAGTACTAATTTTTATAAGCACTGCAAATCTTCATCCATGTGATTATTGGTGTAAAGTGCCCAACAAAGACTAATTACGTGTCATAATTTGCAACAAAGGAAGATTTTGGTATTTAACTAATATAAAGAAAAATTGGCAGTACAGCACATGCAGTCACAGCCATTAAGATATTTTGCCACAGAGCTATTATGAAATTCATCCACTGCTATTAGCTGAAGATAGTTTATTCTAAAGGTTGCCTGTTGGCTAACCTTTAAGATGTTCTTCCCCTCCGTACCTTCACCAAGAAGCCAATTGAATTAATACATACCTGCAAAACTCAAAATTTCCACTATGTACACAGATAGGTGGCGTGTGTTTGTATATGTGTATATTGTATGTATCACATGTACGAATGGTGTATATTCATGGTCATATCATGCACATATTTGTATGTGCAATGATGAATCAAAAAATTTGCAAATAAAATGACTTTTATGCGCATGAAACCATTATGTACATACTGTATATGACAATCATTAAACATGGCCATACGATTGCTGCTCTTTCTGGAAGCAATACCAGTAGGCAGTAGCTATGATCCTGAAGAGATGACACATACATAGCTGCGTCAATAAAAAAAAGTTTCTTGAACTTTTTTTTTGGGTATCTTTACAATATATCCAATATATACATATAATATAATTGTTTCAAACCTAATTCTTGTTTGATGTTTTTACTTGCACCTAATCACCCAATTTCTGTACGTTTCAAGCGAGGAAAAAGGGGAAAGGCAATTAACTAACAGAAACTGAAATATACTGATGGAGCTCTCATTCTGCAGGTTGTCTAAAAGATACTTCAACAAGGAAGAGAGAACAAACATATTTTAAAGGATCCTTACAAGAGAAAGGAATATGAACCAAAAGTATAAACGTGGGCCTTAAATGAAGAATTTAAGAACTGGGTCTGAGTCAACTTAGTGCTAAGGAGCCACATATAACTAGACCCTCAAAAATTTCAGGTAAGTAGAGAAAAGTTGGATCTCATTTTTGTCGCAAGTATGGCGGTCATCATCGATGAATTTCTCGATAAGACTTAAGAGATTCCACTGTCCCAAGTACAAAGCCACAAAACCAATAAACAATTGGAGCAACCATGGATCCAGTCCAAACAAAAGCAAGAAATTCTCTACAATTTTGGTCAGACAGAATTCAAAAAATGCACCTATTGGGTATACCTCGAGCAATCTCCACTTTTAGTTGATTTACTTTTGTTGGCATCATCTGCCATATCAGCTTCCTTAGCTACCCTGGAAGGCAACATCACAAGACATCTTAGTTTGTTCATCTTCCTGGGTTACTACATCTACCTTCCTAGCTTCCGAAGTATCTTCCACCTCATTAACTACAATTTCCTGGTTAATATGAGAGATTGCTTCTTCAGTTTTTAACTCAGTCTCCTTTGTCGTTGCCTGATTCGATTCTGTATCAATCTGGAGGAGCTCCAAAGGTGTTGCTGCTGGATCCAACTCCCGGCAACCCTTTGGAGCATTTTGAGCTTCTTCTCCCGTAAGTAAGTAATTGGGGACCTGATGGGAGAAGCGAAACATCTCTTCTTTAGGGATCTTCCTCACTTCTTTTGGGTCCATGACTGTACGGAACACTGTCCTGAAACCAACTACCTTAACAAGTGGAGCAACAGACACGCCTTGTTCTTCATTAAAATCATCAAGCACTTCTACCATATCGTACTTGTGTATAATTTCTTCTGAAGTATCTTTATTCCAATCTGCAGACCAGTTTCTATAAAGAGCCCAGACTTCACCCTTCTGAGGAAATATCCGAATCACACCTCGTAAACCTTTTACCCAACAAACCTTATGCGAGAAAGAGTTCAATGATCTTGTGACTTCATGTCTTCCAATTCTGAAATCCCCACAGGTTTTTGTGAACCCCAAACCTATCCAGTCCATCGGGCCAATCTCAGTGTTGCTTCTTGAATTGAGCCAACTGATACGCATTCTGAATGGTCTTAGGGAAATCACCTTGTGAATTCGAGCATAGAAACGAGGCATTCCATCATCATCATCATAACATGCCCAAACTTGATCGTCCCCAAATGAACTTTCGGCTCGGTCCAAGTCAAAATTATGAAAATCAGGATCTGGAACATTAATTGAGATGGGATCATTCTCACTGCCTGTATTTTTACCAGCTAAAGAGTCTGACTCAGGCTTCCTCTCATGCCATCTTTTACCATTTGCAGAAAATTTACCATTAATTTTTATATCATGAATTCCATCATTCGCCACACTCTTTTGCTTCTTTGACTGTTTATGCAAAGTTGACTTTTCAGCCAATGAGCTCCATTCTTTAAGTTTCTTACGTATTTCAGCTCGAGCCTTGTCCATTAGCATGTTTCGAATTTCAAAGATCGACAACTCTCTCTGGCTATTGGTCCTGTTAAATGCACCATAAAAACTATGAAACTTTTGAGTATCAGGATAACTCTTCCTTAATTCAGGTAAACCAACACCAGCTGATCCATCTCCTCTGGCCATTTGGTCTGCCACGTGGACCCCATAGTTGTTAATTCCATCAGTTTTTTTCTTCTTTGAAGAGGGCAAATGACTCCTCTCCACTTCCATTGATGGCTGTGTTTCATCGCGATCTCTCTTCACTTTCTCACTTGCCTGTTGAACCAAATTTGCAGCTTGTGCGGAAGCTGATGAAAAGTTGCTACCAACACCAGCTGTCCTGGAGGAAGGACCCCACTGGAAGTTTGTATTATCAACTGAATTAACACCCACAGAATGCCCAGTATCAGGATTTTTAGCGTTTCTTCCACTACCATAGACATTGCCACTAACAGGATGCTGTCTAGAATTTTGATGCTGCTGCTGAGAAGACCAACTAGGTGACTTGAATACATTTGGGGGTGGAGCCTTCTCTACAGCTAAGAAAGCTTCATGACAATTGGGACAAAGGAGAGTGTGATTTAGATAGACCCTAAGGTACTCGTAATGTGTCTTGCATCGATTGCAAAGAGTCCAAAAGGTTTCTGGTTTTCTAAGAGAAGGCTGAAATGGAGTAGTAGGCCCTACCTGGACCTTCGTTTGAACATTCTTTGCATTCGGAGCAACATTCTTAAAATTTTGAAATCCATTTGCACTTGACGGCACTGAAGTACTATGAGAGTGGGTAGCAGTTTTCTGTCGACCTCCTTTCAGGTCCCTCTTCTGATTATAAGCCAACCTTTTTGCCTTGTCGGATAACAAACTCCACGCCTCTGAAACCAATTTAAATGCACCCTCTGCACCAAGTGACTTGTTTTTATCAGGATGAAGAACAAGAGCCAGTTTTCTATATTGTTTCCTAATAGTCTCTTCATCAGCCAAGTGGTTCACACCGAGTATACCATACCAATCCGTTTCCCCATTTATCTTATTCTCTGCAGAGATATACACTTCGAGAGTTGTCATCATTTGAGAGAGACCATCAAGCCCAGGGTACAAATTTTGAGCCTTCAAAACAAACTTCTTTGCAGCAGAATAATTTCTCTCTGTAAACTTTCTCTCAGCAATTTCTTTTGCTCTAGCTGCCTCATCTTTGTTGCACTCCATAATTCCCGCCTAACTATACACTTCAATTCAATCAATAATATCAGGTTCTACAGCTCAAGAAACTTTTGCCCTCAATAGAAGTGCTATAAAAGTTAAGATACCTGATACAAAAGCAAATTAAAAGTTATAAGTACACCTGCCTGCAAGAGTGAGCAGTACAATGGAATTGCTAAAGAAACTTAGAGATAGTCAATTACAATTGTTCGTTGGTGTATATATCAACATTAATCATGATGCACATACTGAATAAAATACAACTCAGATGTCATGCAAATTCTATACTTCGTCTTTTTATTCATCATAAATTGCCTTAATTTCTTTTCTCCAGCTACATCTAATAATAAAACCAACCAATCTGGTACAATATAATTTAACTATTTAAGGGATAAAGTAGAGTGTACGAGTTCTGCGATAGAAGTTGTTCTAACTTAACCATTCAATTGAAGTGTGTACAAGATAGCCTAGACCAAAATAAATATAAATAAATAAATAACCTTTTATTTTTTCATTAGAGAAAACCCACACCAGCATTGACTATTTCTCCTCCAACAGTAAAGTTTTCAATAAATGTAATTAAATCCTGAGAATTAATAAGTAGTATGTGGTAGATCTTTACGCACATCTAAAACTTCTACTATATAATGTAACTTAAAATTTTGAAAGAAATGAATTTCTGTGCGACGGCAACACTCTCTCATCAGCCGATCATTTGATTGATCAACGGACAATGCACATTCATGTATTTAACAAAGTCAGACGGACGTCACTCCTGATTTCTCATTAAAAAGAATTATAACCGCATAGTTCTATAATTTTATAAACACAGCTCTCTCCTCATCATCAACTGCCTCTTAGCCGCCATCAAATTCAAGTCAAGTGGACATCGTGATATTCTTGCACACTCCCTCTGCCCCCTCCTTTCTATCAATGGACAAGACAAAATAAATATGTAACAAGGAAAATCTTAGATGACATCCACTTGGGCACCACATCAAGGACGTGAGGGAGAATGAGAGATGTGTGTCTAGAAAAATAATCATTTTTAAAAGCTTAAAATTTAAGCCTCTATAACCTTTTTTTAATGAAAACCTTTACAACCATGTTGTCTCCTAGTAGAAAGTAGGAACTCATATTAGAGCCTGAAATATAAATGCAGTCATCACCACCCTCTCTCTTACTCCTATGACTAAAAATCCTCATCAACAAGGACAAGCTGAGAAACAAGAAACTCATGCAATGTTTTCACCATCCTCCGAATCAGCATCTCCCCCCGCCGAACTCACTAAGAAATCCCACAACAAGACTCACATCTATAAGATGATCTGCATGTGCATCACCACCATCGAAATGGCTCCATCAAGATAAGTTTGCATTTCAAAGCCTTCAATGCTTTATTGTTGTTATCAAAGTTTAATTTTTTGTTTTTTAATCACATAGCTAATAGTCTAATACAATTTCCTCTGCAGTTTCACTACAAAATATGTGCCCAATCCAGTAAGTACACTCAACATATCCTCCATGTGTGTTGTAATACCAAATAAAAAGATAATAGTGAAAAACCAAGAGCCCAAGGTCACCTAACACTAATCAGATTCTAACCAAACTAGAGAACTAATGTTTCCAACATGCACAACAATTGAATGTTAGTTTTCTCCATCTACCATCTAAATCCAGAATAAAATAGTGTAAAACAAATTTCTTGAATACAACCTAGGAGAATTCTTGAAGAACTCTTTTATTCCTCCTAGAACTAACGCCTCTTACAACCTAGGGACCCCTATTTAAAGGCAACAAGCCAACTTTTGAGAGCTTTAAAAAGAATAACTAAAAACAACTAAATAACTAATAAACTTACAAGGTAACCTGCCGTAAAGACAGAGTTACTAAAAAACAGAGAATTACTACTATGTTTTACACCCGAGAGAAAACTGAACTAAAAAAAGATTTAATCCTCAGCTTATTACATCGTAAAATATTAGAAAATCTCAATAATATACTTGCACGATCTCCAAAGCAAATGCTCTTACTACATTTATACACAATTTCACTTGATTACGCTGTCCAAGGACTTGTTTTTGTCAAGTTGTTGGTTTAATTGTAACTTGGGTACCGTTTCTTATTGTACCTCCTAATATTGTCATATAGCTATTAATTCTCAGTAGTTCTTTTAAACAGCACAAGATTTTGAAGCACAGTGTGAAACTGCAACATTATTTCGCTCAAATATTGCACTTGAGAGCACTATTAGAGATCCTCAGATTCCAAATAATGTAGATTAGGGTTCGGGGTTCCTCAAATCAAATTATCAATTTATTGTTCACTTTGTTTTCCTATTACACACAACAAGAAGCCACAATATAGGAAAACAAAGTGAACAATAAAAAGCCACAATATATTGTTGAATTCATTTCTCTCAAATTTGGGGATAGGAATTTTGAACCTCCGATGGAAGAAAAAGATGCCTTAACTGGTGAATTATGCTCTTGTTGGTAGAAAAAAGGGACAACAATTGGTAATTGATCAGACTCGTTTTATTCTGAAGAAAGATAGTACGCTCTTATTTACCTGAAGACTATTTTTTTCTAGAGCTAAAAAAAATAGACTGCAGCATTTGTCTAGTCAATGTCCCTTTAGCCTGAAATATTTGAACGGATTATTTTACGTACTTAAATAAGCAAAGAATTTGCAGGCAGAGTGTTAAAACCAAAGAATAGATCCATGGGATATGTGGTCAAAGAGGAACGAAGGGATCTTCACACTGTAGAAACTGGGAAGAGACTTATAACATGGCCGAACTCATAGCTTCTATTTCAGGCAACCTATCCAAATCTTCTTTAAATCATAGCTTTCCTTCTTCTTCCTCTTCTTCCTTTTCTTCTTCTTCTTTTTCCAATTACTTCATTTGGAGAAATTTCTTTCACAGGTCTCGGGATGTTTGGAGCATTTCCTCCATTTCATATATTCAATGTCTAAATCTTTAAATAAATTTCACTCATAAAACGTTGTATTGGCTAATCAGACTGCCTATTACAATTTACATACATGCAACCAAGATCAGAGTCTCAGCGCATGTGGATAGACGCATAAAATTATTCATATAAGATGAACTTTTCAGGGCCCCGTTGTTCTCAAACACCTTTGAACTCAACTACCCGTCGAGCCCATCACACATTACATCAATAGTTATAAATGCTCAAGTAACAATATATTTTACAAATTTAAACCCACATTCTCCTCAGAATTTCATCGGAAAACCAGATACGAAATTATCACAATTCCGAACTGACAGCCACTGAACAGTAAGCGATGGTTAATTTCTTTTTTTTTCAAAAGAAAAAAACAAATAATCGGAACAACAAGCAGCTAAGGGCTGATCCAAGAACAAGGGAGGTTAACGGTCAATTTCGGTAGAAGCATTTGAATTGAAGCAATCCAGTAGTGAAAATGAAACCCTAGAACAACCGAAATTGAAGGAACAAATTTATGCAGAAAACGAAGCTCCATCCGAATCAAGGAATTTGAATATCGTAGATAGAATTATTACCTAATACGAAAAAAATAGAAGGGCTCCGAGTTTGAAGTGATTTGAATCTGAGAAGACCATCACCATGTACAGTGACCCATTTGTCAAAACCCCCTGAGAGCTTGAGAGATTTTCCAAATGCCCCAAAAAAACTGAAATTTTGGGGGAGACAAAAAATTAGCAAGTATGGGTTTGGTTAATATTTAACCTTTCTCTCTCCTTTTTTTTTTTTTTTTTTTTTATTTAATTTTGTTTCTTTTTTTTTTTTTTTAAAAAAAAAATTTATTTAATTATATTTAATTTTTAATTTTATATTTTTGTTTTTTTTTTTTTTATTTTCTTTTTTTTTCCTTTTTTTTTTTTTTTTTTTATTTAATTTTGTTTCTTTTTTTTTTTTTTTAAAAAAAAAATTTATTTAATTATATTTAATTTTTAATTTTATATTTTTGTTTTTTTTTTTTTTATTTTCTTTTTTTTTCCTTTTTTTTTTTTTTTTTTTATTTAATTTTGTTTCTTTTTTTTTTTTTTTAAAAAAAAAATTTATTTAATTATATTTAATTTTTAATTTTATATTTTTGTTTTTTTTTTTTTTATTTTCTTTTTTTTTCCTTTTTTTTTTTTTTTTTTTATTTAATTTTGTTTCTTTTTTTTTTTTTTTAAAAAAAAAATTTATTTAATTATATTTAATTTTTAATTTTATATTTTTGTTTTTTTTTTTTTTATTTTCTTTTTTTTTCCTTTTTTTTTTTTTTTTTTTATTTTTTTTTTTTTCTTTAGCTTTCACTTTTACTTTTAACTTTTAAGATTAAAACATGAATGTCATTATGTATGTTAACATGTATGCATGTAAAAGCATACATACATATACACATCATATAAAAACCCCACTTCAATTTCATGTTCGAGGTAAATTTGTTGGGCTGAGAAATGGAGCTTTGGAATTTAGATCATCTTCTTCACTTTAGAAAATAATTCTTTAACATTAACAAAAACAAAAATGTTATCTTTAAACTTAACTACGATAGACATGACTTTGCTCTTAGATTCAATTAAAATGTCACATACCAATGAAAATGATTATTCTCACTTATCTATTTATGGTCGTTTTTAAGAGCCCATGATATATTATGCCCTTATGACCTCACTTATATGCCTGTGATCTTAATCTCATCTAGCCAAATTGAGACCTTACTACCATGCTTGACAATCATAGGTCTAACTAAATAAAGAGAGAATTAGGTCCTTTTTCTAACGTGCCTAACTCAAAATCACATGTTGTATGGACATGTAGAGCTTTAAGTAACCAAATGAGAAGGTAGAATGAACTTAAAAAGAACTTTGGGGAAGAGAAGCTTTTGGCTTCCATTCCTAATTTTGGGTCGAGCATAGGAATAAATTATAGCACAACAAAAATTAAACATATAAAAAGGAAATTTATTTATCTAATTTTTTTTTATTTGCACTACATTTATGGCACAGGTTTGTGTCATTAAGAAAAGTACATATCACATTTGAATTCTACTACATCTATCGTTGAATTAGGAGCATTAAACAAAGCACATGATTATTTGGTTGAGACATTATAATGCATACAAACTTCAAACCAAATATAGAAAGGTATAAGGAAAGGAAAAGAATAAGCATATATAATGCTTCATTCTGACATGGAAACTTATGTATTCTCACTTAATTAAACAATAGAACTTCCAAATTGTAGAATTACACAAGTTTCAAAGTCATTTATTCAGAAATAAAACTCAAACTATCTGTTTGATACACTTTCAAATCTAGTTTTCTATGTATAAGTATGTTACACAAGTTCTAATCATTTTATAAGAAAAATTATTACTTACACAGGTGCATTTAATAGATAAGATATCTCATAAATGTGTGAGTCACTAAAAACAACTTTTGATTTTGAAAGTTGTAATATTCTGAAAATAAAAAAAGAATATTGAAATGGATGAGGATGGATAGTTGTTTATATGTTGGCAATGTTGCTTTAGAAGAAAGTAACTTGATTTTGTTTATATGTTGGCAAGTCACCATACTCGTCACAACTTTCGAGAGTGAAGATTAGGTCTGGCCTTTAGCATGTGTGGGTTGTGACCTAAAAGAATTTTTGTGCAAGATAAGCTTTTTGGCTTCCATCCACAATTTTGAGTTAGATATGAAAACCTTGTAGCACAACAATAGTGGGTAAGTATATATATATATAAATTATTTATTTACAGTATATTTATGATTTATGATACACATTTGTCTCTACGTTTATATTCTACTACATCTACTGTTGAATTAGGAACAAACGAATCACATGATTGTTTGGTTGAGATATTATAATGCATACAAAAATGAAACCAAATATAGAAAGGTAACTCAAACTATCTCAAACTATCTGTTTGATAAAATAGGAAAATCCTTCCTTACACTAAAAATATTAGATATCTCATAAATATATGAATCATTAAAAACAACATTTGATCTTGGAAGTTGTAATATTCTGAAAATAAAAAAGAAAATTGGAAGCTGATGAGGATAAATATTGTTTGTATGTGGGCAATGTTGCCTTGGAAGAAATTAACTCGATTTTGCTTCAAAATAGCTTCTCTGACTATGCAAAATACAATGTTGTTAACAGACATAAAAGTCAAAAGCTCCAAAAATAAATTAATTAAATTAAATTAAAAATCTCCATGGAAGAAAGCAACTTGATTTTGCCTGCCTCAGCCTTGTCCTTTGGTTAGCTCACCAAAAAAAAATGTAATACAATGAGCTTTTGGCCAAAAAGAAAGAACCTTCTTACATATGCTTGTTTCACATCGCTTTCCAAATATCAAAACACAAAATGTACTTTGTTTTTCATTTTTGTAGTGAAACCAGAATTGAGAGAGAAGATGATGTTTTTGGGCACCACTGCTCTGCTTCTTTACAGATATTGATATATGTTATGCTAGACATACAAAAGGAAAAAGTGTGGATGTTAGGATTTAAAATCCAATTCGGCACATAGCCTCAACATTTCCATACATCTCTCGTAACCTAGCCAAGTCTCCTTACTTTTCACGAAAAACTTACGAGAATAAAGAAAAACACACTATCATATCATACTGGAGAGCTCTCTCCGATACCATTTGTAACAATTTCAACCTAGAATTCAAACTCCATATTATGACTAGTTCTGGGAATCAATTTCAAATCAAATTCTAAATCTTGGGCTTGGGCATTACAGATGCATACATCTTGCAGTTGACTCACAGATTAGAGACTATGAGAATTGTGCAAAGTAATTGAAAATAATGTAATATCACACCTTTTTCTTCCTATATGTTGCTGTTAGTCATAAAAGACAAAGTAGAAGAAGCCAGATTGATATAGATAAAAATCCAAGGCACGTGCCAGTAAGTGGAAGGTATGAGGTGATTGCAGTAGCTGAAGGCCCCTTTCTATAGGTGTAGGATAAAGCAAAGGAAGTACTAAAGGTGGAGCCAATTGAGATCCCCCACTTTGAATTCTTGTGCAATGCACTTTCTTTTTGCCATATATTGATACTTCACATATCACCAAAGCAAGCAATTGAGCAAACTTTTGAGGAATGGAGATGTATTGCCAACTGCAATGAGAAGGGGTGAATAAGGACTATTTTTGCTTTTCTTTTTTGGTTCCCCAAGACCAGGCCAAGAAAATTTTAGTTCTCTTAGCACCGATGCATCAAGATGCCTCATCTGATATTCAATAAATTGACAAAGTTCCTAAGATAGAACTATAACTGGGAGTCTAGGACCTCATATAGTCAAAAACATGGTGACCAGAAATATCGAATAATTCAAAGGAACAAAGAAAATCCTGAAAGAATCGTTCATTTCAGAATAAACAAGCAAGAGAATCAATATTCTTGTGAATCACATTAAGTAATTGTTCTCAATTTTTCTATAAAAACAGAATTTTCCTTTCAATAACGAGACTTCTAAAGTAATCTTCAATTGATTTATAATCATAATAACCCAAAGAACCATAATTTATTCTTAAAAGACACCTTTCCAGTCCAAAGGGAATGAGCGGCTTATTTTAAATCCAAACAACATTTTATGTTCCCAATTAGCAGACAAGATGAATTAAAATCGGGAAAAAAGGATATCAAAGTTAAATCAACAACAGAAATACCCATTGAAGAATATTGGCACGTACTATTTTGTCTAGTAGGGAAATGAAAACTACAGCACAAAACAAGTAAAAGATGCTCCACTCCACTTTTCCAGTCACACCTTAACATTTTCCCTGCAATCTTCTATAATGGCCTGACATGGGAAACCTATGCCTTGATATGGAAGAAAACTTGTTCACAATCTAAATCTACATAGAAACAATTAACCTACATGACCATATTGTCTTCTAATTACATCATAAGAAGATGACCAAGTAATTTGGCAGATGAATCAATAGAACCAGCGACCAATCAAAGCTAAAATCGCCAAATTTCTTCTCCAAAAGGAGTGAAAGTCGATTAACGGCAGAGGAGAAAGCTCGCATAATTTTTTTTCTTTTTTCATCCACCACAAGAACATTTAACCCCATCCAATCAAATTCACCTTGTCATCCATACAAAACTTCTCCAGAAAATGCCTAAATTGAATGAAATTATGGAAGAGATGACGAATATTTTCGATTGTGAGACATTAAAAAGAGAAAATACCTTGCCGCCGAAAGGGATCGAAGAAACATACGCCGAATGGAGTATTGATTTTAGTTGTTGCAGTTCAACTAGAGTGTGTGGAGGGTTAGTAATAATTTGTCAATTGATGTGTATTATGATTGGCGGTCCTTCGGGAATTTACTTTCAAGCTTTTGTCTCGTCTTTGATGGTTGACTAAAGGGCTCCAAGTGCGTTTTGAAGTTTGAGGAGTTTTTTTTTTTTTCTTTTTTTCTTTTTATTGTTCGGTACAAGCGTAAGAGATTTGAATTATGAACTTCTTAGTCCGATATTTATTTTATTCCTTTGCTTTGTGCCAATCACTTAGATTGCATACTTTCTTTTAACATTACGGTAGGAATGACATATTTTTAGTTAAATGTTGGTATAAACTGGCACAACCAAAGTTGCAAATGACGTCTTTCTTTACAAACCTTGAGCTGAATGATATTAGGAGTGTAAACAAAGTGCTACATTCATTAGTGAATGAAAGTGATCATAGATATATAAGTGATGACAATTATATTCATTAGTATGAGACCTTTTGGGTGATTTTCAAAGCAAAATCATGAGAGCTTACACTCAAAGTGAACAATACGGTACCATTATGGAGATAGGTGCATACTTGGGAGTGATTATGAAATTGTCAAAATCACTTTTGTCATGTTTAAAATCATTTTGAAATCTGTATTTTTTTTTTTTTTTTAATGACCAATGCAGGAGTCTTCCGTGAATTGGACAACGATAAGAACCTCCCCTGGACTGATGATCAATGACCCACACACAATGGTGATAAACAGTCCATTCGATCTTATTTTTGACCATGGACCTATAGCAGCAACGCATTGCAAATGGAAGCCTTACACATATAACCTAGATGAATAGATCTAGTTACACATTTATCTTAACTTCTCTGTTTTTTACATAAACAATTTAATGAACTGTTATTTACACAAAAGTCTAGCCTGATTTGCTTTTCAACCCTCTTTATCATTTAGTTTATATATATAAGGAAGTTTCTCATGGTTATGAACTTTCTAAAATGGTCTTATCTTTAAAACCTACAAAAGTATGAGAAATTTCTCCAAAAAATCGAAAATTGTTATCATAAACGAAAGCAAGAATCTGCAAAATGTTTCAAAGGAGACAACAATGTATATTTGATATATACAACACAATATATTCAATATATATTTAAAATTTCTATAAATAAATAAGAGTATCTTTAATAAGTGCATAAATAAGAAAATTTGTATCATATATGGTCTTATATATTGATCAATATATATGTAATGTGTTCACTTTTTTTGTGTATTTAAAAAATTAAACTTTTGTATATAAAATGTATATTTACATTTTCTAGTATATTCGATATATACTTGAGATCTTAATGGGGAGGTGATTGATTTTTAGTTAGGAATATGGAAGAAAATAAACGAAATCTCCTACAATGAAGGAAACATCAATTTGTAATAGCATGCATTAAATGAATATCAATCGAAATTAATAAATAACAAAATCAAAATTAAAATTTTTAAACGATGTTAATAAGGAAAAAAAATTAAATATTTCAAAATTTTTGAAATAATAGTGGAAATGTTAAATTGGTCAAAAATTAAATCCAAAAACTTCTAACCAAACAATTTAAATTTTATGCCATGTATGAAATATATGATATATAAATGATCTTTCGTTAAAAATCTCTAAATGCAAAGTTAAAAGATAATAATATATTAATCTAAATTTATTGTCCTAATTCAAATAATAAATATCATCAAATTATAAGGGGCTAAAATGGGTTTTTCTCAACCAAAAAAAATGTTTTTATCAATCACTAGGGGTTTATCTAGTGGTAAATTGGAAACATGAATTTGATAAAAAAATTAAAATTTGTGGGTTCAATTCATGGTAGTCACTTATCTAAAATTTAATATAGTTACCTAAAATACAGAATTTGAAAATGATTTAATAAGTTGAAAAAGAAAGGTGGATGGGCTTATAAATTAGTCAACTATGGTTAGGTAAACTGTAAGATTAAATTATATCAATCCAACATTTTTAATAAACACTTGTTGATTTTTTTATAAAAAAAATAAACAAATAAACACTTTATTGATGTATTCAAGAATATTATAAAAAATTAATGAAGTTGAGAACATTCTTAATTAAGACAAACTTTGGATTTAGGAAACGGTAAACGCGAAGGTCGCATTTGGTTGGATTCTTTTCTCATAATTATTATTGTTGTGGCCTAAATTTAAGTTTTGAACAAAAAAATTCAATCTTCCAAGAATTAATGTATCAATTACTCATTTTGACACATAAAAATTTCAATTAATTGATTAGTTTATTTTATTTAAATCTCTAAAATTTTAAAAATCTTTAACATTTATTCATCTACACGCATTTTTTATAGATAAATATCTATTATGTTTTCTAAGGTTACAAGTTCAAATTTTCAACTTATCCCTAGACTAGTTGAACTAAAAAGTAAAACTTATAAAATATCTCAAATCTAATCATGATTTTGGTCCATCAACTTCAAAAATTGTATCTAATATGTTTTTAAATTTCAAAAAGTGTTTGATAAATTTTGAAAATTAAAATTATTATAGATCTTTTATGGGCTATTTGGTTCAAGGTTTAAAGATGTCTGGAATAAAGGATATCTGATGCCTAAGAATAAGATGTTTGGAATCAAAGATAATTGTGTTTGGTTGTGCAGTAAATGTTATCAACTCATGCTCTCTCTCGCTCTACCACTCTATCTCTCTTGTTGGTGCGTCACTACCAAATTTATACACAAAAAAAATGTTTGTAAAAGAGGATGAAGAAGAGAGGAAGTCAAGATAGAAAATAATGAAAACAATTTTTTTTTTCTTTTAAATGAAAGTTGAAGGAAAAAGGAAGAAAAGGAATAAGAGAAGGAAGAGTTACCTGGGAAGTAATGCAAAACTTTGCTTCTCAATAGGTTTGGAATGCCCCCAATTAAAATATGCTTGGGAAATATCTTTTCTAAGGTAAATAAAGAAAACATATCAACCAAACAAAGGCTTTGTAAGCCTATGCCCATTCCCACTCTCTATATCCACCAACCAAACAACCCCTTAAGATTTGTTTAGACCGCAAAGTTTGTTACGATAGTTTGTGATGTTATAATAACATATGAAATTGAATAGTCTATTTTTGGGTACATAGTATTTTATTTTGAGTTCATGAAATCTATGTGTTGGGATGTTGATTTGTTTAACATGAAATTTTAAAGTATGAGTTTAGGCTAGTTGTTTTTTTTGTTTGTATTATACAAGTAGTGGTATGTTAAATATAATATTTTGCAAATAGCAGTAAAAGATACTTGCTTAACATGTCATTTGATATTCTCTTAACATAAAATTTTGTTTTTTTTTGTTTGTATTATACAAGTAGTGGTATGTTAAATATAATATTTTGCAAAAAGCAGTAAAAGATACTTGCTTAACATGTCATTTGATATTCTCTTAACATAAAATTTTGAATTAGAGCATGTTTGGATTGTCTAGGAAAAAATATTTTTCAAAAAGTCATTTTCATTTAAACATTTTTTATAAAATCATGTCTAAAATAAAAACAGTTATGTGTTTTGTTACATTTTTTCAAAAGTGTTTTTTTATACACAAATTTATTGGGTTTGTCATACATGCTCAAGTTGTTTTTATTAATGTCAAATTACTATCAAAAAAGACTATTTAACACTGTGAACTTATAATTTCAATTTTGTATTTAAAATTACTTTCATCGGCTACATTTTTTTAATTATTATTTTAGTATATAAATGGTCGAGTTGGTTGTTAGTATTAAGAGAGCTCATTAAGTTGGATTTTTATATATATTGTTACAATTGAATACTAGATATGTTATTCAATTGTATGTTTTGTTTATTCATTTTACACATTGTACCTTCAATATAAAGGTCAGTGTAATCACTCTTCACCAATAATAAAATTCGTCATTTGTGATCAATCTTTGTTGTCATTCAAAAAGTTGTTAGTTGGAGTGGGGCGTGTGAGTTGGTTGCCAAAAGTAATCGTTAGAGTTGGCTTCCAAAGATAGCCGTTGGAGCTCGTTGCTAGGGTTGGTGATCGAAAGTAGTGACGGAGTTGGTTGCTTGATCATGTCGACTTTTATTTTCGTTGAAGTGAGACAATAATAGTTGTTACTAAAATTGGTTATTGTAAGTAAAATTATCAAAAATATTAAATAAAGAAAAAATTAATTATTTTAACCAACTAAAATGAATAAATCATACGATCTCAAATTAGTCTTCCAAACAACCCGTAAGTATTATAACACTTGTAATATGGTACTCATGTCCATTATAGGTCTAAGCTTTTGAAATTGTTTGGAGTCAAGATAATCACTTTGACTTTTGGAGGAAGTGAGAACCCATTGCTCGCCTGTTCTTCCGCTTTCCTAAATTTTCTCCTTTAATTACCAATCCTTTCTTCACACGTGGCGCTCATCTTCCCCACATACTTTTCCCACATTAATATCCTTTCCATTTTTCCATTTCAATTAATTGCAACTTCAACTAAATAATATTAATAATAAATAAATGGAAGATTTCCAAATTTCTTGAAACGACTCTCTTTTAAAAATTAAAGTCCAAGACATTAATTGAAATCTTATTTGGTCGACGAATTTTTAAGTTAGTATATTTTATTTTTTCTAATTTTTTTGAGTCAATTTTGGTTCTAAAAGTTAAGGAAATTGATGGTTTTTTAGTATAACGAATGACAAAGGATTTGAATATTTACTCTCAAAAGAAAAATATGTGCCAATTATAAAAAAAATTATTTGGATCACATATTCTTTTGTTATTAATATATACTTTATGTTAATTGAGCTAATCACACTTTGACAAGTATCAAATATTTAAAATGCAACTATCATATGACAAAATAATATATCAATGATAAATATGATTAGTTTTAATTTTTGAAATCAAAATAAACATTTTGAAAGTCTAGAGTTTCTCTTTGTTATGGTTAAAAGCTTGGACATAAAAATGAATATTTTTGAAGTTTATAATTAAACTAAAATAGAATTTAAACAAATAATAATATTGAAATATAAATTTGATCTCTAATTTTTTTTTTTTTCATTGAGTCCCTTCCTTTAAGAGTTTTATTTGAGTCTATATAAAAACTCAACGGATTTTTCTAGACGTTAATTTTAACAAGTTGCATTCAATGTTGTCATTAAAATACTTCATGAAAAAGGTAACTTTTTGTTTTCTTATATTATCTTTTAAATTGATTGTTTTTTTAATACTTTTTGTTTGGAGATTTTATGTATGAATTACAATATATATATATATATATATATATATTTATTTATTTATTTATTTATTTATTTATTTATTTATTAGCATTTGCTAGGAATTTATTAGACTTTTAAAACTTAGATCATAAACCAAACTTCTAATTTTTAAAAAAATATATTTTTTTTCAAAAATAATTATTTAATATCTCTATAGAAAAATATATATTTTTTTTAAGAACTTTTTAATTAAAAAATTAAATTACAAATTTAGTTATAAAAATTGTTAGGGTTGAATAAAACTCTCATAAATCATTTTTATAATAAAAAATACTGATAAAGAATTTGTGCAACAATAAAAATTGTTTATAGAATTTATCAAACTATAAAACATTAAATTCTAACCTTTCTCAAACTCTAAAGACTCCTAATTTAACCGAAAAAATAAAATAAAATAAACCGTTTTACTTATTATTTGGGGAAATAAAGAAAAAATCAAAATTTCGGTTTTTTCCCCCTTTTTTTGGTCTTTGTCGTCGTCGCCGTCACTGTCCTGTTGGACAACCCAACTGCACCAATTTGGACTCATCTCCGATCTCTCTCCCGATATGAAAAGATAATTAAAATTAACCCAAAAAAAGAAAAAAAACTTTTTGGTTATTTTTTTGTGAATTATTTACAAATATGAACAGATATTGAGAAAATCCAAGATGAAGTCTCCAGGAAGTTTCGTAGTATAAAGTGGAAGAAGTCGCATTTCTCTTGCTGGATTCAATCAATTTCTCTCTGCCAATAACTTTTTTGTTTATTTGATTTAATACCCAATAATCAATCCTCCAGTTTCTTCTTCCTTGCCCCTCTTCTCATTTCGGTATGTTTTCTTCTCCTTTTCCCTCAAACCCCATTGTTTTTTTCTTCTTCAGTTACTTTAGATTTTACAGTTATTGTTTGTGGGTCTCTTCGACTCGTTTGGGTGTGTTTGAGTTCTGGTTTTTTGGGTTCTTCCTGCTTGGTTTTAGTAATTTGCTTTTTATTTCAGTTGTCTTGTTTGGTTCTCTCTAAACTTTCTTTGAGAGATGAGAAGTGAAATTGGATGTCGAAGTTTGTTTGTTTCTATTGTATTTTTCCGTTTTAAGTTGGTTTTCATATCTCTATTTGCGTAATTTGGACCGCTGTGGATAACCGGTTGAGAACCTTTGGATGTTGGGGGTGGGGGGTTACAGGTTGTTGGCATTTTGATGAATGAGTATCTTGTTTGATTTTTTGAAGACCCCATTTCATAGTTGATGGGTTTTATGGCCAATTAAGCAAAATTCTGTTGTTGTCCTTTGGAATCTATGGTCAGTCATATCCTTTTTCTTTTGGAACTTTAGGAAGGTTGTGTTAAATTTTACAAGACAGTGGACTCTCTTACTTGAAGTTCTCTAACCGTTTTTCCCTTTTTCAGGAGTTCCCTCAAGAAACTTGTTTCAACTCTAGAAATTGGACTATATGAGTTTGTAAAGTTGATTTTCCATCTGACATTGGAATTCAGATAATTATCATGACTTATCTGCAGGAGAAGATTGTGAGGTTAGTTTGATTAACTTTTTCCTAGTTATCATGCGAGTTACAACGTGATGATAGTGGTCGAAATTGTTCTGTTGCAAATTATAGTATCTGTTGGATTTTTCTTGGGTAGAAATGTTTTTTTAAGTGTCTTAGATGGATTCTCTATAGATACATTACATTCAGATGTGATGATCATTGAAATTTAAAGCATCGGCCTTTCTGCTTAAAATGCTCTACTATCATCTTAGATGTATTCTCTATTGGTGGAATTAAATTGAAGCATAGGGTTATAAAACAATGGCTTGTGATAGTGGCCCTTTTGAATTTGGTATTACTCATTCATATTTGCTCATAACTTCTATGCATTTTCTTCCAGGTTTCAGGACTGGAGTTCAGATAAAACTTCAAGGGGGTTATATTCTGCAGACAACACTTTAAATGCTGGAAAGATTGGGACAAGAGCTGACTTAGTTTCAGAGAAGCCTCTCAAAGAATTGGAAACTGGTTCTTACAGGATTAATAGAATTAAGAAATCCTTGAAATCATCTTCTTTCAATAAATTTATGTCCAGAGGTCTTGGAACTGGAAAAAAAGTGCTTGACCCACAGGGTCCCTTTCTCCAGAAGTGGAATAAGATATTTGTGTTGTCTTGTGTGATTGCAGTCTCGTTGGATCCTTTGTTCTTTTATGTCCCTGTGATTGATGACGATAGGAAATGTCTTGGGTTGGATCAGAAGATGGAGATTACAGCTAGTGTGTTACGTTCATTCACTGATATATTTTATATATTACATATTGTTTTTCAATTTCGTACGGGATTTATCGCCCCCTCTTCTCGAGTATTTGGAAGAGGTGTTCTAGTTGAAGATGCTTGGGAAATAGCAAAGAGATATCTCTCATCATACTTTTTGATCGACATTCTTGCAGTCCTCCCACTTCCACAAGTATGTCATACTTTTCTCAGAGGTCGTTAATTGGTGTTTGTCATGAACATTGCCTTTTGACGCCCCCCCAATATTGTTGCAACATTTGATTGTTTGTTATTGTGAAGTAAAATCAAATAGAAAATCAACTAAAAATAATGCTGGTATTAAGAAGGAAAATAACAATATCTCAAGCGCCTCTAGGGGCCTGGAGTCTCCCACAAACTATTTTTGGAAACTACTTACCCCGAACACTCTAACTCCCACAAACTATTTTTGGAAACTACTTACCACAAACTATTTATGCTCGCCAAGTAGTTAATATAAATATGTTGCCACTAATATTTTGAATAATATATCTCACTATTTCTCTTCTAGTACCAACATAATCTCATAAACAAGAGGTTATTTTTTTATTTTTTAATTTAAAATTTTAATTAATTGCTTTTATTACTTGATTTCACTGCTTATGGGCTTAAGAATGTGTTAATATAGTCTTATCCATAAAAAGAATGTGGTTATATTGAGTGTGATGGATGCTATCAATTCCTTCTATTATGCCCCTTTTAAATGTTGTAACTTAACTTCTCATTCCACAGATAATTTATTTAACTTGTTTCTAGAACATTTTTTCTCCAATTGGATTCCTTATTGATCTTGGAAATTAACTTATGGAGTGTTGGCAGGTAGTGATTCTGATAGTTATTCCAAACATGAAAGGCTCAAGGTCGTTGAATACGAAGGACTTGCTGAAATTTGTTGTTTTCTTCCAGTATGTGCCACGGTTTATCAGAATCTATCCATTATATAGAGAAGTTACAAGAACATCTGTACTCACTGAAACTGCATGGGCTGGAGCTGCATTTAATCTCTTTCTCTACATGCTGGCAAGTCATGTGAGTTCGGTTTATGATCTTTTTGTTCATTTATGCCGTAAAGTACATTTGAGGGAGAAGAATGTATTTGTTTATTTTAATTTATTGATTTTGATTAATTTATATACGGGCTGGAAATTAGCATTCTTCCATACTTGTAGGCAGATTACAAACTATCATATTTCCCATACTTCTTATGTCTCTTCAGTATCCTACAACGACTACCATTGATTCTGCAAGAAATAGGAAATATTTTGTGGTTAGCGCCCTCTCTGTACCTGAGCATTTAATATATCTCTGGGTTGAATGATGTGGTAGTTTTACCAATGTTGTGTTTTTTCTTCCCCTGTTTGACCTCTATATTTCTGAACCTTCAAAATCAAGTAAGGAATACCTTTTTGTAAATGTCATAAATTGGAGATTTTTTTCTTTTTTGTTTTAGAATGCAAAAATGTATATCTATCAGGCTTTGCCAAAAGTTTGATTCATCTCATTTTGTGGACATCACCTTTGAAGAATATCATTTGAAGTTTATGGTGCTCACGGCTCACATATGAAAATTATGCATGTAAATCTGTCCATGCTTGACACTCTACAGGGTATATTGGTCGGGGAAGTTCCTATAGTAACCAAAGACTGGCACTATGAGATATTTTCTTATCTTGTTACTCCTAATTTCCTCCTTTCTTTCTGGTCTTTTGAAATCCCCACTTCGTTAGAATCTTAAAACTGATGTTATTTATGTTATCAGGTCTGTGGAGCGTTCTGGTACTTGTTCTCTATAGAACGAGAAACTACATGTTGGCGGAGGGCTTGTCATAATCGTACTGGCTGTGTTTCTAATTCACTATATTGTGATGTCAGTCCAGGAGACAACTCATTTTTAAATATTTCATGTCCTCTAGTTGATGACAATCCTCCTTTTGATTTTGGAATATTTCTTGATGCTCTTGAATCTGGTGTTGTGGGGTCGATGAATTTTCCACAGAAGTTCTTTTACTGTTTCTGGTGGGGTCTGAGAAATCTAAGGTACGTCCACTGCTCATGTTAGCTTTCTTTCATCTAGAAATTTGTTGCATGTGTTGAAAATTTTAGTTGATATATAAATATGATCATGTGAGCAGACGCAGAAGGAAATAGAAAGTAGAGTACTACAGAATGAAGGGAGCAATTCAAATTGTTTGCAACTTGATAATTATATACTTTTTAGATTTTCTTGTTGGTCAAATGTTATTCTCTTTGCTTATTGGTTGGATGAAAGGATACATGTGGTGTTGGAAATATGGGTACATTCGAATATTTTATGATTTTATAGATTCAAAGGGATTGCTTGTGATGGATGGTATAAGAAAATTTTGTGCCCTCTGTATGAAAGATCAACTCTTGTTCTTTAATCTGAGTTGCTAATTTTTCCACGAAATATGCTTGTATTAGTGGACAAAATTGAGAGGAGAGGACTAGGTGTACCCAAAAGGATTACCTAGGACTCAGAAAATTCTTTAATTACTCAATATGAGAAAGGGGTATACAAGAAAATTCTTTTGTGAGAATATAGCTGTCCACATTAAACAAACTCAATCAACGATCATGGGTTGGCCTAGTGGTAGCGGGAACATAAAAAAAAGGCCAAAGGGCTAAAGGAGTCATGGGTTCAATCCATGGTGGCCACCTACCTAGGATTTAATATCCTACGGGTTTCCTTGACACCCAAATGTTATAATGTTGTAGGGTTAGGCGGGTTGTCCTGTGAGATTAGTCGAGTGCGCGTAAGCTGGCCCGGACACTCACGAATAACAGAAGGGCTAAAGGGGTCGAGGTGCGTGAAAAAACTCAATTCTGTGTTCTACTTCCTATGTTTTATCCGAAAATGATTTCTCCTATCACCCTCCTTTTCCCTATATCTACACTCTGAGTTGGAATTGATATCTCAATCTAAGGATCCTCAACTAAAACTTGGAATTAAGCCTGTGTTGTTGAGATCATTCTCTTTGAAAGGAAAATCCCATTGGAGTGTGCAGTGGGCAAATGCACAATGTACAAAAAGATGATCAATATCTTCGTAATCCTTGCATGAACATACGTTCGTGGTATAAGACATATATATTAGATGCATGTTGTGGATTCTATCATTTTTATTAACCTTTATACAACCAAGACACTAGATGGGGCTTGGTTCTGCTTAAGAGTTTCGTTTTTCAAATATCTTTGATTACTGAAGAATAGAATCTATTTTGACCAAGAAAAACTCAGTTGAGAATATCCTGAAGGTTCAGGATTCCAGGATTCATAATGTAACTTTGAAGGATCTAGTCTTCGATTATGAATTAAGATAAAGCAACCTGCCCATTCAAAAATATTGCTAGTTGCTACCATTGAAACACCTTCCGGAATGCAAATTCCAACTGTCTGTGGTTCAATCTCTGGACTTGGATGCTTCTCTCTGCATGTGACTAATTAAGCACCTTATGTCAAGGAAGAGCATTAGCCAAGTGGCAATTATTTATCGACATATATTTCTAGAACCTCATACTCTCATCAAACCTATTTTTAATGAAAGTAAACCAGAAAAGCGCTGCCTCATACTGCCATGGAAACTGGCTTCTACTGCCTCCTCTGAGCAAGGATTTTTTTTCTTTTACTGGTGCATTTTGTTGTTTACTATTGGAATTCGCCTGATTAGAAGCATATTTCACTTGACTACAAGCTTTTTAATGTACTTTTTGAATAACTAAAATTATATGTTTCTGTACTTCTTTTGATGCAGTTCCCTGGGTCAAAATCTCCAAACAAGCATTTACGTCTGGGAAATTTGCTTTGCTGTTTTCATCTCCATTTCTGGCTTGGTTCTGTTTTCATTTCTCATCGGGAACATGCAGGTTTGAAGTTTTGTCCTTATAGCATAGATGACCTCCTACTGATTTTGAATATTCAAATTTGAACTGAGTCTATGATATTATTATTAGCTTTTAGTAAGATTGGTAGCATGTTTTTTTCTGTTTTCATATAAGTGCTATTTCATCTTTCATTGCAAAAGCTGGCCTAGATATTCAGTAACATTCTTCAAAGGCATTGCATACATTTTCCTCATTTTTACCTGCTTGAAACAGACATATTTGCAATCGACCACTACAAGATTGGAAGAAATGAGGGTTAGAAGGAGAGATGCAGAACAATGGATGTCCCACCGTTTGCTCCCTGAAAGCCTCCGAGAGCGAATCAGGAGGTATGAGCAGTACAAGTGGCAGGAAACCAGAGGTGTTGATGAAGAGAATCTGATTCGAAATCTTCCAAAAGATCTCAGAAGAGATATTAAACGCCATCTTTGCTTATCTTTGCTAATGAGGGTGAGTAATCTCTCTTTTCTCTGTGTTTATAGTCATCATCAAATGTAATAATGTGTGCTTATACTTGCAAAGATTTTCGTTGTTATTTTATCTTTTCAAATTCTCTCTTCTTGATTTCACCATCATGCAAGACTTTGGAAAATTCTCTTTTGTTGTTTTGTAGTTGAAAGTTCAAAAGTTTGTTTTAAAACATTTTTATTGGTTAGTGTTGTCATTTACCCTTACTGTTCTGTATTAATCTAAAATATTTGATCATTGACCAATTTATGGCGAAATATACCATAAATAGCAATAGTTTTGGAAGATGGGTGAGGATTATTCCTTTTCCTCCCTTCTCAATGTTTCAGGTACCCATGTTTGAAAAAATGGATGAACAATTGTTGGATGCAATGTGTGACCGTCTCAAGCCAGTACTATACACAGAGGAAAGTTTCATTGTTAGGGAAGGAGACCCGGTAGACGAGATGATTTTTATTATGCGAGGCAAGTTATTGTCTGTAACTACGAATGGGGGAAGAACTGGTTTCTTTAATTCTGAACACCTCAAGGCGGGTGATTTCTGTGGAGAAGAGTTACTGACATGGGCTCTGGATCCACACTCCTCATCCAATCTGCCAATTTCGACGAGAACTGTTCGAACACTTTCAGAAGTTGAAGCATTTGCTTTGAAGGCTGATGACTTAAAGTTTGTAGCCTCACAGTTCCGAAGGCTTCACAGCAAGCAGCTGCGGCACACTTTCAGGTTTTATTCGCAGCAATGGAGAACATGGGCAGCATGTTTTATTCAAGCAGCATGGCGTCGATACCGCAGAAAGAAGCATGAGCAGACCCTCTTGGAAGAAGAGAACAGGTTAAAGGATGCATTGGCCATGACAGGTGGGAGTTCTCCAAGTTTAGGTGCCACCATCTATGCATCCAGATTTGCAGCTAACATCCTTAGAACGATTCGACGGACAAGCTCACGGAAGGCCAGGATTCCAGAGAGAATACCACCGATGTTGCTTCAGAAACCAGCAGAACCTGATTTTACCTCTGAAGAGAATAGTTGATGGAACAAAGGTATTCCTTGTATACAAAAAATGTATGTCTATTCTATGCATTGGTTCTTGTTTCATAATATTGGAACGAGAGAATGTTACTGCCATGGTGTTTTGCATAAACACCATTGTATCATTAATAGCTTTGATTGATGGAAAAGATTTCAACCTTAGGACAATTAGGCAGGATCCAAGCAATGGCCATTGCCTAAACTAAAAGTTTTTCTGGATCACTGATGGATGCCTATCTGCCGATCTCATGCTGGTGAGTTCGTTATGAGTTCGTAGAGCAGGATTTGTGAATATATGTGTAAAATGGTTCATGTCTTGTAGGTGGTTATTATTATGAAGTCATTTTCTTTTAGGTCATTAGTAGACTTTCGAGTTTCAGTTAGATTTTGGTCAATTGTTTGCCTTCCATTCACACTGTAAATGTCCTGCAACTTTTGTTCTTGCTCTGCAGACTTTGATAATCAAATAGATGAAGTTCAATTGTCCAAGAAGTTGGATATCTTGTACCTGAAGTTACATCAACAGTTTCAAGGACTACCAACTTCTCTTCCCCAACTTTTAAGGGGGGGAATATCCCTTTTATCAAATATATGATTTTTCAATTTAAAAAAAAAAAAAAAAAAAAAAAAAAAACTTTGGAGTTATTTGTGAAGAAGCCACATGCTCTCAGACAAAATAATTTTCCTACTTTGATATTCATATAAAGTTTAGTGGAATTCTTTCATAATACAAATTCTGATTTTTAAGAGTTTAACTACATAGGGGTGAAAATTGATTGATTTTTTTCCCTCAAGGGTAAAAAAAAAAAAAAGGATATTGAAAAAATATAGCGAATAAATTATCCGAAATTGACAGTTTTCTAACTCTTGAATATATCCAGTTGTTGGATTTCACCAGTACATTTATTTTCACTGCTGTTACATTCCCAAAATATTAAAATAATAATTAAAAAGAATTGACAAGTCAATTGAACATTGTTTTAATTAGTCAAAGTAATTTAGTGCAAAATCGAAAGTTTAAAATTTCATACTTATCACGCAAAAGTTAAGCAAAAAACTCAAAGGGGAAACTTTAGAACTAGAAATTATATTCTCAAACTTTTTCACTTCTCATTATTAGTCACGACCGGCCAAATATTCCATTGAAGGAAAGGTATTCATTCATTCACCTGCATAGTTCTACAGCACTTCTCCATTGAACTTTTGGAGGTTGCCCACAACATATCACTGTATATTCTTCTTTAGCCCAATTGGCAACAGACAAACTGTCAATCAACCAGCATCACAATGTATGAGTAAATTTGCAGCAAACAAGGTATTTTCAAGTTCTTTCTCATCAGTCTCCAAAAGTTGGGGATGGTAAATGATTCAATGTAACTGTTCAAGGCCAAGAAGGATGTTTGACTCAAAACCTTGCTTCAATAATATATCCATGATATTGACCACATGAATGAAGAGAATGGATTCCTTGCCTAAATTCCCAAGTAGTAGAAAATTCTACCTCTCATTTTTCCATAATCCCAAGGAAATTCCACAGTATCAATCATAGAATTGGCTAGTCATTTCTAAAAGTTCTCAAGTTCATCAGCTAGGCAAAGCAAAAGACATGCAGCATAATAATGGAGAGAAAGGAAGCACACACAAATTTATGTTATAGCTTTGAATCTCAGTAGGAGAGTTCCACAATATCATCCATTCACCAAAGAATAATAAACCAGTCATCTACAAGAAGAAACTCAGCAACGGGATGCCATCAAGTTTCATCCACACAGAAGATATAGCTACTACCATGATAAGTTACGATAATGCCACAAAAATAGAGTTTCTGGCTTTCCCTACACTCTAAAATACCATAAATATTATCTGGATCCACTCCACCAGATCAGATCATTTTCATTACTTGTAACAACCGAACAGGAAATGGCTGGACCTGGATGTTGCCTCATATAGCGGAATCAGTTTTGTGCTGGGTTTGGAGAATCAGCAAGTGCCTTCACCTCCTTCCTCAGAAATGATGGCAAGGCAAAAGCAGCCGAGTGTATCTGTCAAACAAACAAGTTTTTGTTATTCACAAACAAATTGGATGTGAAAGGCTGTTAGCCTGTAGGAAGTTAAAATGACTTCTACAGCTTGCAGGGTCGAGGGATGAAGTCTGGTGCCCATATTCAGCAACAGTTAATATCAGTTGAACTTGTATCCTCTTTGAAAAAACTTTTCCAACTAAAATATTTGCCTCCTTTTTTCTTTTTTAGGGGGTGTAAGAAACCACTTTTTTGGAATTTTTTTATCCCCTTATATTCTTAGTCTACTTTTATAGAGTACATTTAAGATGTGAATTTGATTTCTAGAGCTTGAATTTATCCACATGTTCTATGCTACAACTGACAGCATAGCAGTCGCTGGTTTTTTTTTTCTTTTCTTTTCTTTTCTTTTTTTTTCTTTTTTTTTTTTTTTTTTAAAAGAACGAAAAACATAAATGTACCTCTGAATTGTAGAACTTGAGATCTCTTTTATGCTTGGCTGCACCATCTAACTTCTCAATGGGATTAATAGGATTTTTAAAATCAACAGGTGGCCCTTCGGTTGAACATAGCAAAAAACCTATCACACCACTGAAGAAAACAAAACCCAAAGTTGAGAAAGAACAATAATCGTCTGAAAATGGAAAAAAACAAAATGAATCCTTTTAAAGTCAGACAGCAACTCTTAGCCTTCACGTGCATCTCAAATTTATAGATGGAAAAATAAGAATATCCCCCTAGGCAAATTATTTATAACGATAAAAATAAAATAAAATAAAATAAAATAAAATAAAAAGCAGCTAGTTAATGACCTTGGATAAGTTGGAACGCTCCCCCATGCATAATGAACAGATCCTTTGAAAATTTCACGGCATATAGAGATCATATCTTCAATAAGATGTGTATGTAGCCACATACTTTCTGCCATGTTACAGAGGACACCACCAGGCTTCAATGCTTTTGCTATCGCCTCAAAGAATGGCTTCTCAACTAGCTCCTGAGCAGGCCCTAAAAGCAAGCAACTTTGTGATGGATGAGTAGGCATAAACTAGAGAACATTTATGGAGCAGTTCCACAAGTAATTGAAAATTAGATAAAGGTATGGTTACTCCCTACTAAAAGCCCACATCCATTCATTTCATGGATGATATTGTGTTTTAAGACCACTCCGTACTAAATCTCTGCACTTTTTCTCTAGTTTTCATATTAAATAATATACTGAAATGTCTTGTTATAAATGAGTTGTACAAATTCCATATCAAATGAAGTACAAACATACCAACAGGATCTGAGGAATCAACGATGATTGCATCATATTTCCCTCTTGGTGCACGCCTTAGGAATTCAACAGCTGTAAAAATCACAATACTAATAGATAAGAAAGGGCATATAGCACAATGATTTTCAATATCAAACCAATTAATTGATATTGGAAAAATAGAAAAATAAATAAATAAAACAAAAGAGAAAAAATATTAAGACATACCATCACCAATGTGAAGGTGGACGCGGGGATCCTCGAATCCTATAGCTAAATCAGGAAAAAACTCCTTAGATACCTATAGGTGAATAAACCAGTGCAACAATGTGGTTAACTTTTGAGAAAAAATCCAGTGATTGTTTGTCACAAGGGCGATAGTTACATATCATACATCAATGACCATCTTATCTATCTCACATATGTCCATATGCTCTACAGAGTTGTGGCGAGAGATTTCACTCAGAACTCCACCATCACCACCACCAACAACAAGAACCTGCAACATTTTCTCATTAGTTTATATTTTCCCTTTACATTCTATCTGACAAGAGTGAATATTCATTAGACAATGCTTAGACCAAAAGGAACAGATTGCCATTGATGACATGCTTAAAAAATAGGGATGCCATATACCAAAATGTTGAAGAATCTCTTTCACCCATTTAGTTTTCTAAATATTAGTTATTATGTACTGTTTTATTGGATTGGACATACATAACTTAATCTTCAAGTGCTGACGGAAATCCATATTGCTAAGCATAAATACGTAGTCATAGTGTAAAATGAGTTTGAAACAGAAATAAAAAGACTTGGGGTGTGTTTGGAATACATTTTCAAGTGTTTAATTTAAAAAATAAATCATTTTGGAAAAAATTAGAGTGTTTGGCAACCACTCAAAATAGATTTTGAAGTGTATTTTAAACAATTTTTATCAAAAGAGTTTAAATAAAAATAAGTTTTTTGAAAAACACCTTTTTCTCTAATTAATCCAAACGGGCCCTTAATTATCGAGTGAACTACTTGATGCAAACCCCTGATAGCAGCCAATCAGGAGAAAGAAAAGAATCAAAACAGTTCAAATTGAATGGCTAATCCCATATCAACTGTAATCACCTTTTTCATAATAAATAGGATAGATTAGAAAAATTGTCAATGCGCAGAGTGATTTACTTATCAAATCAAAACTCTCGAAAACAAATAATCCATTCCATCATTCCCCATTCTTGTTGCATGACAGAATCGAAGTACTAGAACTATAAAGACAAAAGCACCATGGTTTGGATATTTGAAGTCACCGTTTTGGGAGATGGAATTGAACAGAGGGGCAGATGAGTAATCATCTCCTGATAGGCACACTCATCTTTCTCAGTTAACTGGACAATACCATCTAGAACAAGTACTTTACCATATGTAGTGGACTGTCAATGAAAAATCACGGCATTAGTTACCTACTGTATACTTCCTTTGGGAAACCACAGGATGATGCGATAGGGGACAGTATGCAAAATAAAATATACCTCAAAAACAACCACTTCTTGGTACTCTGACTTCCCTTTAAATAAAATAGACTCTACTTGGAGGGAGTGTGCTTCTCCTAAAAACAAACAGAAATAGAGGGGCCATAATTGTCATGCTTGAGGTAGGAATGCATAACTCATGTTAACTGTCAGAATATTGTAGCAAACATTATCATAACATATATCAACAATTAATCGATCCTATTTTGATTCCTAAGCTTCCAAACTTATTTCATTTAAATCTTTGTTGTTAATAATTCATTAATTATCTTATAGAAACTGACTCATTTTGTAGCCTGAAACTTGGCTTGCCATGCTCAAGTACTTCCTTATCAGCTACATCTTATCATATACATTAAAAAGAGACTTGTCACGCAGGTTTTCCTCACATATATTTCGGAAATCAACAATAATGACCAAAATAGTTTTCATGCAAAGCTCATGGGCCAAAGTACGACATCAAAATATTTAAGAACCAAAACATAATAAGTATGGACGTTGTGAAAATAATATTAACCCTAATTTAAGTATGATCCATCACGAAGCATCAACAGTTTATATTCCCTCCAAGAGAATGGGAGAAATATCAATGTTATATTCGTTTCCTCAAGACTCTTACACACTACACTGACTACTCTTCATAATATTGCTGAAAGCATTCAAACATATACATACACTGCCCCCCCTTCCCCCCCCCCCCCCC
>QLSR01000191.1:2099966-2116928 GCA_031780015.1 Citrullus colocynthis
AAAAAAAAAAAAAAAAAAAAAAGTCAAATGACCAAAGACTCATAGGTTCAAAATAGGAAGACAATACAGGATCACCAAATACACTTTCCTTCAAAATAGTAATTACAATTTAAAATAAAATATTTAGACTCAAATTTATCATCGCAAATAAAGTTACTAAAGTATTGAGTAATTGAATCATACTCGATTGATTACTTATCACAATATTGAAAATTTAGAGATAGTTGATAGACTTTTAAATACAAATATTCGTGATACTTTTTTGAGCATAACAAAAAATCATGTCAATTATCATTGAACTATACTCAAATTATGATCAAACTTCTTAAAAACCATAAATTAAATTAGGAATTTTTTTCCCAACTTTGACCCATAAGATTTTAAAAGTTGCATTTTAGGCCCTATAGTCTAAATTTGGATTATTTTGATCTCATGGCTTTGAATTTAGTTCTTTTTAAGGTATGGTTAAACCTCACAAATGGTTTTGAAATCGTAGTTTATCCACCCAATAAATTCAATAGGTTTTCTCTATGCTTTATTTAATTAAATTAATCCGTAATTTAAACATTTTAACACAATCTATAAAAATTGAAAAAAATACAAGCTTATTAGCATAAAAATAAAAGACAAGCCTACAATTTTTGAAGTTAGATCTAAATGATAAAAACTAGATCAAAGTTCAAAATTAGTGTGGATTGGAGGATTTATAATTTACTCAATTTTTAAAAACAAATAGTTTCCCTAATCTTTTATTGAAGAATTTACCTGGTTGTTTTTGAGTTAGGAAGCATGGGGAGTAAAAAAAATATAATATAATTTGACAATAAATATTGTAACATGAGTTGTAATATATTATTGAGGGCGTGTAATTGAAAGAGTTGCTTGGTTTGGTCATTGGTGTTTGGCGAGGGGATTGAATTGGAGGAGGGAAGAAAAAGAATCGACGGCTGAGAATTGATAAGATCAACGGTGGTCCGGTGACCGCCGATGGGTTTTTAACCGGCGAAGTGGGCAGTGGCAGCAGCGTAATTTCGTATCACGTGGACCAAATTATCCGCAAACCGCTGGTCCTCTCCGGGTCTCGTCTCTCTCCATCTCTCTCTCTCTCAGACATAACCCCAAATCCAGACTCCTCAACTCCCAAGAAACCGTTTTCCTCTCTTCTCCGCCGCCGTCGCCCTATCTCCGGCCGTGGCATCTGCTTTCCGGCGATCCCTTTACCTC
Organism: Citrullus colocynthis; assembly: GCA_031780015.1. Taxonomy (NCBI): domain Eukaryota; kingdom Viridiplantae; phylum Streptophyta; class Magnoliopsida; order Cucurbitales; family Cucurbitaceae; genus Citrullus; species Citrullus colocynthis. Next base: position 2,101,191 of record QLSR01000191.1, read on the forward strand.
GCTCGCTTTAGGGTTTTCTTTTTCTTTTTTGCATTTCGTGTTCCGCGTGAGATAGGTGCTATTTCAGTGTGAATCCCTCATTCGTGTGTTCTTTCCTTTGAGAATGGCGTTGCTGTTAGGGTTTTGATTGTGCCCAGTCGAACTCTGGGATACTACTGGAAAATTTGAAATTTAGGGCTATTTTTGTTTCTTTTTAATTTACTTAAGGAGTTTGTTTCGAAATTAGGGTTTTCAGTGTGATTCAGTATGCCGAGGGGTTCGAGGCACAAATCTACTAGACATGGGTTGAAGGATGCTAGAGAATCCTCGGACTCGGAAAATGATTCCACTCTAAGGGATCGGAAGGGCAAAGAGAGTGGGAGTAGAGTATTGAAGGACTCTGCTTCTAGTGAGAAGCGCAGATTCGATTCGAAGGATTCAAAAGAGTTTTACGGTTCAGAGAATTTGGAGACGGAAGAGCATGGACATTCGAAGCGGCGTAAGGAGAGGTATGATGAGGGAACGACTGATAGGTGGAATGGGGGAAGCGACGATGAGCTTGGTGTTCCTTCCAAAAAGTCAAAACCGTCAGTGGATTCAAAGAGTAAAAGAAGGGATGAGAGTGTGGGATTGCAGGGGGATGGCGAAGAACTCAAGAAGAGTAGTGGGAAGGGTGAGGGAAGGCACCGGGAGTCAAGCCGAAAGGAGGGTAGAAATGGTGGAGGGGAAAGGGAAAGGGAAAGGGAAAGGGATAGGGATAGGGATAGGGACAGGGACAGGGAAAGAGAAAGAGAAAGGGAGAGGGAGAGGGAGAGGGAGAGGGAGAAGGAGAAGGAAAGGAAAGGTAGAGAAGGAAGAAGTGACAGGGGGATTGCAAGTGAGGAACTCCGTGTTGAAAAGCAAGTGGAAAAGAACACAGGTCAGGCATTGAGTTACAGTTAGTTTTTTCATCACCGGGCAACTCATTTATCCATTTCTCTGGACAACTTAAGAATATTGATGCGCTTATCTATTGAACGTGTTTTTATCTTTACAGACTAGTGTCCACATTTTTCTTAGACTCATTCTTAGGTGTAACGGGTTGATTTTGTAGTGTTTTCTGTTGCGTTGGAGATATTGGAGATCTGGTTCCATCATTTACTTATATGGTTGGGCTATTTACTTGTATCTTTTGTCGTACTATTATCTTGTCATATCTTGTTCTCTTATGTTTCATGTTATCAAAAGACATGCACATGACATAGGAACTGTCCAATGGGCTGGAATATGCAATAATAACTTAACAATTAGCTCCCCAAGAAGATCTTACACATTGAACTTTGTCCATGTTGAAAACATAAACTTTTAAAGTGTCATTTCTGTCTTGATTGATAGTCATTTTCTGCTTGAAGTTGTTCTGTATGAAATGGCATAATTTATGAGGATACTGTTATTTTTATTTCTAGGCTGCCATATTTCAGGCCATACATGATCTTTTTTTTTTCCTTTTTTGTGGTACTAAAGGATGCGATGGGGGTAGCCTGCTTGGTTCTCTTCGGGATAGTCTTACACCCCCCACCCCTTAGATGGGTTTCACCTTTTCTTAATGTGTTGTTATTTGTTATTACTATCAGTATTTGTGTATAGGTGTTTGTGGAATCAAAAGGATAGTAGGATGAAATAAGTTCCATTCATTTTACTGATTTGGTGAAGTATGAATGTAAAAAATTTGCCGAAGTGTTTGATTTGGTGAGATTCTGCCATGAAGACTATCACACCATTCTATTAACTTCAAGAAAGAGTTACCCTATGAGGACTACCAAGCCCTCTTGCCTTGTCTGCATTCCCATGGGAAATAAGTTCTTTGATTGCCTTTTCTCTTGCATCAAACTTCATGTAAAAAGCTAACCGGCGTGGAAAGATTATCCAGTGATCACGATCATTCTGCTCTAATCAATCATGATCACCTCATCTCTACTCCTACCAGGGACCACAAGCTCTGCTAAAGATCACCCTTCAAACTTTGAGGCAAGGAAGGTACATGTATCAAAGAGCAAAGCTCCTTTTACCCCTTTAGGTTCTTGCCTGCTGATATGACAATAATTTACATCTTTCCTCTCCTTTCATGGGGAGGGTTTCCTTGGAAGTTGGCACAACATCTCCTATTTAAGACCTTTCTGCATCCAAAGAATATCATCTTCCTGTCTCATTATTTTGAGCAAGCCAAGGTTTCAGGAGTGAAAAGTAGGCCAGCAAAATTATCTACCACCCACACTGCCAGCACTTGATTCATCGGAACCTGGATTTTTCTGCATTCGCTCCTGTCCCCAACGTTGATTTTCCTATCCCCTCCTTGCGCAACTACTTCAAATCCAAAGATTTTCTGTTCAATCCTGCACAAAAGCATAGGAGTTAGACTACTCCCCCTTTCACAAGTCACCACTGAAGCTTTTCTTGTAACATAGCTGTTCTGCCCTTAATCATGCGTTTTGCAATGGCTATGCATCTTATATATCTGATTTTGACATACCTTATGTCAGCAAATGACTTACCGTGATTTTTTTAGTTAGTTTTTCTTGTCACATAGCTTCTAGATTTTATTCTGTTTCTCCTTTTTCTCAATTTGCCAACTTACTGTACATTGTGATGTTTAAAGGTTTAAATTCTATTTCTCATTTTTAACTATGTTTCTGTTTTTGTTTGCTTGTTTTTGTTTTGGTATTTTGTTGGGGCTGTAGAATTCTAATTTTATTTGATCAATGGGTAGTGTTGTCATTTGACTAATCTTAGTCTACATTCATTATATTTGAGCTGTATACATGCATGGTTTGCTAAATTGGTTAGTTTTAGGAATTGGGTTATACTTGCTTTTAGAGAAGCATTTTCTGGCTTTTCTTTCATCTTGTATTAATTGTATTCTAATGTTGTGCAAAATTTGGATCTGAAGTATTGATTGAATTTTCTTCTACAATTTGGTTCCCTTCCATGCCATAATAACCAATCATCCTCTTCTCTCTCTCTTGTTCTGAGACACACATGTTCATGTACTGGGTGACCAATTTTTCTTTATTGAGTGTTTGTTAGCCAGAGCTGATTGTGCCTGTTAGCATCATTTTCTTATAGTATAGATGGATGTGTCTAGAACTTTACTAGACATATTTATTTTCTTTTGGAATCTATCTTTTGGTTAAAAAATCAAGTTTTATTTAAAAATGTCTCATTTGATTATTTTAATATTTTGATACTTAGTGACTTGGAGTCAGTATCATACAACTATAAGTTGTTCATCTTATATTTAATTATGTTTTTTTAAAAAAATTTAGTTGCAATCCACTCTTATAGGTCATCTTCTTGACATTTTGTTGCATGTATTGCACTTTTTAATGAATTATTATTGGTGCTGGTTTATGGACTAAGGAAAAGATAAAATATTCTTTTATATTTATCCCTATGGTCTCATCATTAGATGAATTGTGATCCCATTGAACAAAATAGATGGTTTAGATTTTCCCTAATACCATTGTGTTTTTGACTGAGTATTAGTTTACATCTTGTTTTTATCGTTTTGTGGAAACTTGTTAAATCTGTTAGTTCATGACATGTTGCCCTTTGAATGCAGATAACGTGTTGCATAGCCCTGGATTAGAGAATCACCTGGAGATACGAGTTAGGAAGGGAGCTGGCTCTTTTGATGGGGATAAACATAAAGATGATATAGGAGATGTTGAAAATAGACAGCTATCTTCAAAGAATGATACTGCAAAGGATGGAAGACGAAAGAGTGAGAAGTACAAGGATGAGAGAAATAGGGAGAAGTACCGAGAAGATGTTGATAGGGATGGCAAGGAAAGAGATGAGCAACTTGTTAGAGATCACATCAGCAGGTCAAATGACAGAGATTTGAGAGATGAGAAGGATGCAATGGATATGCATCATAAGAGAAACAAGCCTCAAGATAGTGATCTTGATAGAGAGGTAACCAAGGTCAAACGTGAAGGTGATCTAGATGCTATGCGTGATCAAGATCATGATCGCCATCATGGTTATGAACGTGATCATGATCAAGAGAGTAGGCGTAGGCGTGGTCGTGATCGTGACCGTGATCACGATCGGGATGGCAGACGGAATCGAAGTCGAAGCCATGCTCGTGACCGTTACTCTGATTATGAATGCGATGTTGACCGGGATGGATCACATCTGGAGGATCAATACACAAAATATGTTGATAGTAGGGGAAGGAAGAGATCTCCAAATGATCGCAATGATTCTATTGATGCTAGATCTAAAAGTTTGAAGAATAGTCACCATGCAAATGATGAAAAGAAGTCTTTGAGCAATGATAAAGTGGACTCAGATGCTGAGAGGGGAAAATCTCAATCACGATCCCGTCATGGAGATGCCAATTTAAGCAGCCATAGATGGAAGAGTTCACCTAGTTCGCTGTCACGTGTTGGCACAGACGAATACAGGTTGCAGCTCTTTTTCTTTATTGTCACGGTTGGTATATGGTGTGTTTTAAGTCCTTGTGCATAGAGAAATTTTGTGCAATGATGTTGTTTCTTCTAATTGGTTGGGATGGCCGTTTTTCAATTTTTGAAATTTATATCAACTGTGTGTGTGTTTCCCCCCTCCCTTTTCCTCTTTCCCTTCTAGCTTCTATACTGCTATGTATTACATTATCTCTACTGAATTGCATAACTACTCATTGATATTGGTGACTCTCGTTTTTATTGCTTTTAAAGTATGCTTAAGTAGCTACATCTTTGGTTAAACTACAATTTTGCACCTAAATATTGGTAGCTCTTGTCTTTTATGCTTTTAAAGTATGGTTATGTACTCATATCTTTGGTTAAAATACAATTTTCGTCCTTGTTTCTTAATCTATCTTAGTCCGTGTATTTTTGAATGTCCAAAATTAATCCCTATACTTCAAATAAATCTTAATATTGGTCCTTATTGTTAGTTTGAAGTTAAATTTGATTGAGCTTGGAAAAATAGTAATTGTTTCCATTCAATAAAAGATGATATGAATATATTTCCAAAATTTATGTAAGGAAAGGCTAAGAGAACATTTGTGTATGTGTGTGAATTCTATTATAATTATGTGGTGGTTTTTTCTTGAGAAAAAGAACAGAGAGCTTTAAGACATCAAATAGAATGCATGTCAATCACACTAGCTAAAGCAAAACTTTTGTTTTGTTTTGTTTTTTTTTCTTTTTTTTTGTTCTTTGTTTTCCTATTCTATCTTGTGAGTGGCAAAGCATGATGGCACACTACTTGCATCCGATCAGATACTGACTACAGATCCCCACAGACTAGTAGTTAAAAAATTGCCGCTCTTTAGAGAATCTCTTTGATGTTGTGTGGTGCAACTTCAGTTTATGTCTTTTTCTGAAAGGAGTTCTTACCAGATCTTCCGGCGTCATGTTATTTATTTATTCATATATATTTTTATCTTTGTTAAGTTTGGGGGTGTGGAGAGACAGGGTTCCTTGTCCCTTCAATTCTGCGTCTCTTAATTCTTGTGTTGTGATTTTCTTTTTCGTTTTCTGTTTTTGGGAAGGACTTCTTCTTGATAGGAAATGATGCAACGAGTGATGATTTTGTGATATTGGTTCTTATTATTCACTCCTTAACTACTTATGTCGTCAAGAGGATTTATTATACTTTAAGGATTTCATTCTATTTGTTATAAGTGGGTTATTACTTCATGTATTGCAAGAGTTAACAGAGCAATGGGATGTTCATTTATTATTCATTTTTTCCTATTCTAGGCATCAAGATCTGGAAGATTTGAGAGACCGATACCCCAAAAAGGAAGAAAGGTCCATTTCTACTAGAGATAAAGGTGTTCTTTCAGGAGTACAAGAAAAGGGTTCAAAGTACGGTTATTCAGAGAAACCTAGTGAAACAGAGGGTGGCAATGCTACTGAACTGTTACGAGACAGGTCTTTAAACTCCAAGGTATCTATCAGCATTGAGCTTGCTAAAAAAATCTCTCTCGTTGGAGAATGACATTGGACATGCTAAACAGTTTTTATGTTTTGCAGAATGTTGACATTGAAGAAAGTGGACGAAGGCACAATACTTCTATTGATGCCAAAGACCTCTCTTCTAATAAGGATAGACATGGCTGGGATATACAAGGTGAGAAGCCTGTGATGGATGATTCATCTCAGGCAGAGTCCTATTATAGCAAAGGTAGTCAGAATAATCCATCACCATTCCATCCACGCCCTGCTTTTAGGGGTGGAGTTGACATTCCCTTTGATGGTTCACTAGATGATGATGGGAGACTTAATTCTAATAGCCGTTTTCGGAGGGGTAGTGATCCAAATTTGGGTAGAGTACATGGCAACACTTGGAGAGGCGTTCCAAACTGGTCAGCACCACTACCAAATGGCTTTATCCCTTTCCAGCATGGACCTCCTCCTCATGGAAGTTTCCAATCAATTATGCCACAGTTTCCAGCACCACCTTTGTTTGGTATGAGACCGCCACTTGAAATCAATCACTCTGGAATTCATTATCGGATGCCTGATGCTGAAAGATTTTCCAGTCACATGCATTCACTAGGGTGGCAGAATATGTTGGATGGTTCAAGCCCTTCTCACTTGCATGGATGGGATGGAAATAACGGTATCTTTAGGGATGAATCTCACATTTATAGTGGAGCTGAATGGGATGAGAACAGGCAGATGGTGAATGGTCGAGGATGGGAGTCCAAAGCTGAAATGTGGAAGAGACAGAGTGGTTCCCTGAAAAGGGAATTACCTTCCCAATTCCAGAAGGATGAGCGTTCCGTGCAAGATCCTGTTGATGGCGTATCAAGTAGAGAGGTGTGTGATGAGAGTGCTGATAATACTATTTTGACAAAAACTGCTGAAATAAGGCCTAATATCCCTTCTGCAAAAGAAAGCCCCAACACTCCAGAGCTCTTCTCTGAAACACCAACTCCTCTTAGACGGTCAATGGATGATAATTCTAAACTGAGTTGTTCTTACCTTTCTAAGCTTAAGATTTCCACAGAACTTGTGCATCCTGATTTGTACCACCAGTGTCAGAGATTAATGGATAATGAGCACTCTGCGACCGCAGATGAGGAAACTGCTGCTTACATAGTTCTTGAGGTAGAGTCCTGGATTAAGTTTCATCTTGCCACCTATGGTCTGTTTATGCCTTTCTCATAATTGTATGAATTTAATTATTATTCATGGTTTGTATCGTTGTCTTCTTGACAGGGTGGCATGAGAGCTGTGTCCATCTCTTCAAATAGTGCACACCAATCTCTTTTCCATCCAGATAAGAACTCGGTTTTTCAGGTATAATAAGTGGCTGCATTAAGTGTAGGAAATTGAAGTTGTCCGTGGTGCTTTAGTATCCACATTAGGTTTTAGATATTTGATGCTTTTGAGACCTAGCAAGATGGTAAAAATTTGGAGTATCCGTTTTCATGTGTATTAAAATATTAACCTTCTACGAAACTGTAGTTTATGAAATTTAATCGTTGGTGCCTTGGCAATTCTGCAATGGATTTCAATTGCCCTTTTTTTCTCCTTTGACGAAATATGGGGGAAAACCTCTGGAGTACCATGCTACTTGTCGATTCTTGGCTAAGAATGATGCTCAAAAGTTGATGGAGCTTGTAATAACTTTGGTGTTGATATTTTGCAGCATGCAATGGACTTGTACAAAAAGCAGAGAATGGAGATGAAGGAGATGCAAGCTGTTTCTGGGGGAATGGCATCCTCTGATAGGAGGCTTGAAGAGAAGAAGGGGGTGCAAGTTGTTCCTGGGGGAATGGCTTCCTCCGAGAGGAAACTTGAAGAGAAGGCCTTCAATTTCAATAATGAAGAAGTTAAGGCTTCTGATTCAACTGTTGATGCGGAAATGGCACAGGCACCCATCAAAACCGCTGGTGTTGATAAGGATGTTGAGGTGACTGAAGCGACGGGGAAATTGGAGGATATGGCTTCAACTGCCAGTCAGGAGGAGGTTAAGTGTCTTGAAAACTCAGAGGAGTCATTGCCGATTACCAATGTGACTGAAGTGGATATGATTGATTCAGAACAGCAGGTGAACTTAGATGCTGAAAAGGATACCGTTATCAAGGCGAATGACGACATACCAGTCAACAACACCGATAAATTCAGTAACAAGGACAAGGACGGTAAAGGGATTGTCAATAGCAAAAATAGCAAAGATTCTGCACGATGTGGAGTTGGTAATTCTTGTTTTGACACTGCAGTGAGTGGTCCTTTATCTTTTCCAGACGAAATACCCGAGACTTGTGAGGGTTTAATGCCTGTGTCAATTGGGTCTGAGTCTTTAATTTTGAGTCAGATACATCATTCTCCCGAAAGTACACATTGAAACAATTTTAATAATCGCTGTTTTTCTTATTTCTTAGTTAAGTTATTGATTTTTCTATTCTTGTTGCTTCATCTTCCTGCAAGGAATAAAATTTCCTACTGTTCTGCACCTTGGTGCATGGTCTTGAGGTTGCTTTTGTTTTTGGTCAGTTATATATATGTTTTTTTTGCATAATTTCCAAGATTGGAAATTTCCTCTTCTCTTTGGTGATTATAGTTAATACATCTCTCCAAGGAAGTTGTCCCTTTTCAGGAGCCAAACAAATCTGCAGAGTTGGGGAAACTTTTCGACCTGCCAAGGTAATATCTAAATTCTATTTTCTGTTGTCTTTTATTCTAATTTGGTGTCATCAGTTTGTTTTAAAAGTTTAACCAAAGGGTTTAAAATTTTTCATCAATTTCGAACTTCTTTTGCGTTTAATAAGCTTTTGAATTTTTCAGTGTCTAATAGTTTTACATCCATTTGATAATTTTTTTTCTTTCAAATTCTTCAACCTACTATACACAAGGATTTTATCTTAAAAAATTTAATAGATTAGATAATTTAAACTTTTTTTTAATATGCTAGGGATCTATAAGACATTTTTAAGCTTTATATTTAAAGTTGAAAGATTTTGATAAAAATACATTTCTTCTCTAAGATTCAATTTAGACATATTTTGATAAAAATACATTTCTTCTCTAAGATTCAATTAAGTGTCTATTTGGTTTTGGAGTTTAAAAGTAAAAGGCATTAGTCTTGAAACTTGAAGAGTAGTTTTAAATAGTCTTTGACTATGTAGTCTACTATAAAAAGGTATTAGTGAGGTTAGCTCTATGGTATTGTTATGTTTTTCTTCTCTAGAGGTTAGTGGTTCAATCCTCAAAAATATCAAGGTGATCAATTTTAAATGATATATTAAATTTTATTGGTTTTGTATTGTTATGTTCACATAACAATCTTTTTCCCTCACCCATTTCATTCTCTTTGAAAATGTGACCCTTTCTCCTCCTCAAAATCATTTTCCTTTTCATTTTCTTTGTCTTGCTTTCTCTTCATCCAAAACGCTATTCTTTCTCTTCATCCAAAACGCTATTCGCTTTCTAAAAAAGTTCAAAAAAAAAAAAAAAGAAAAAAATGGAACATATTGTAATCCTTAAAAGAGAAGGGGCGTACAAATGAATTAAAATCACATTCGATTTAAAGGAATTTGAAAGAATGCAAGTACGGTTGAAAAAGATAAAGAAATTTATAGTTATTATTTATACCAACAAGATGCACAAACTCTTTCAGTTACTCAATTATTGGAAGTTCAAAGTCAAGCATATACTTAATTTGAAGTAATCTTATATTATGTGGTCTTTGATCACTTAAAATTTTTTCTAAAAAGGATGTGAGACAACGTAGTATGATTAAGTTGTATGAAATACAGAGGAATGTCATGACGCTGGATTTAGATTTTGAATGAAATGTTGCCAATATTGATTTTGAATCCTAGGTCTGAAATGTTGCCAATATTGATTGAACAAGAGAAAAATGGAAGAGGGTGGCAAAATGGGACAAAGGATACAAGATAAAACCCTTTTTGTTTATTGTTCAAATCTGTCCTTCATGGATTAAGATTTGAAGCTATTGCCAATGCATTGCTCACAATGTACAACAAGACTCCAGTCAATAATATTTGGTTGTCGTCGTTTCCTAGAGAAATGCAACTAATATTTAATTAAGGGTCCGTTTGGATAGATTTGAGGAAAAAGTATTTTTAGAAAAGCTTATTTTTATTTAAACTCTTTTTATAAATATGGTTTAAAATATACTTCAAAATCTATTTTGGGTGATTGTCAAACACCCTAATTTTTTTCAAAATGACTTATTTTTTAAATTAAACACTTGAAAATGTATTTCAAATACACCATTAAACTCGATGACTAGTTAAAACCACTTTTCTAGAAAATGGGACCAAATGTTAATGACTAAATAGTTGGATTGTGCATAGAAATTGAAATTGAAGGATATATTGACCAATTTCTTTCTCTGACGATTCGATTGTGATGGAAGCCTTCTTCAACAATGTGAGCACTACCTTTAGGAGTTCAATAATGAAACAGAGAGATCTATATGTAGTTATGAATCATCCTCCATCAAAGAAAATGAAAAATAAAATAAAATTTAAAAAAAAAAAAAAAACGAAATATCAAACTCAAATCTAAGACTAAAGTATATTTTGTCCAAAGATAGCATAAAAATTAAAAAGTTTAGAAATTTATTTAACAGTTTTTAAAAGAATTTTAACTACAAACTTAAAAATGCATAAACTAGACATGTAATTTAACGTTTACTATTTAAGTTTTAAATGTTTGCAAAATGTTGGAATCTAGTTATTTTACTATCTTGTCATTATTATGAATGACATGACTTCAAAAATATATATATATATTATTGTGCTGATGTGGTAATGTATTAAAATTATATAATTCTAAGTATGACTTGATTGTTGCTCAATCATGTCTACGAAAGCACACAGATAAATGAATAGTTTTGATTAATCATATCTTGCAATTGATTAATAAATATGACAAATGCTAATAAAGTTATTTTTAAAAGAAGGTTAGGAATAAAGTAGACATTTCCTAGGAACTAGAATACAATAAACTCAAATATTAATATAGTTATTTCATTTTAAAAAAAAATGTATGAGATAAAATAGATTAAAAAGTTGACCCAAATGAAATTCAAACCATCACTTTAAAGGGTAAATTCCTAATCTTAATGGTTTTCTTTTCAAATTTGTTCATATTTAATGTAAAATGTATGGTGTTAATCACATCTACAATTGCTTTCATATCTGCAAGAGGAATGAAGAGAATAAAGATGGAAAGATAATGAATTTGTAGGTACAAAATGCATGAAGAATAAAGTAGCACTCCATTACCTTTTGAAGTTAAGAAAAAAAAATGGTTTTCTTAATTATTTCAAATATTAATTCATATTTTGTGAAATCAATTTTCTATAAATATATTTGAAAACTTGGTAGATAGAATCAAACTTTCTGATCTTTAACATATAGGTCGAGTTAATTTTATTTTGGCATAAAAGAACGGTGTTTGAATCATAAACATCGTCTTATCTAATTCCAATTGGATATTAGTTTTGATCTAAACCTTCACAAACAATGTCTTAAAAGATAACTATTATAATACTATGAGCATGCTTTAAGACTATCAACTTTCAAAAAAAAAAAATTCTTAATCAAGTGGAAATTAATTTGTAGCTTAATTAGAAAATGGGACAGTAATAAGAATGAATTTCCAACTTTTCCTAAAAAAAACACATATTTTAAGGATTTCTATCTTCTACCTTATTTATATATAGAGACGGGTTAAAATCTTATTATGATCCATAAACTTTTAAGTTTATTTTATTTTAGTCTCTAAACTTTTAAAAATATCTATTTCGATTTTGAATTTTATATATGTTCCATTTTGGTCACTCAACTTTGTAAATGCTTGTTTTAGATTTTGAACATTTGAAAAAACAGATCATTATAGTTTGAGCTATATTATCTCTAGCTAATTTTTATTTGTCCAATGTTTGCCTCTAATTTATATGACTAGAAAGCATGCTCGTATTAACATTAGTACACATGCTCGAAGCAATGTCATTAGTTTGTTAAAACCAATATAAAGTAAGGACCGAAATGTTTACTTTTTAAAAATTCAAAGATTAATAAAAGACAAGTAACAAGTTTTTGTTTTTATTTTTGTTGAGTTCAACTACATTAGGTGAGGAGGTTTCATCCTTTAACCTCTTGGTTGATGATATATACTTTAACCAATTTAGCTATACCTTATTTGGCTAACAAATATGAAATTCAAAGACCAGTAGAAAACAAGTATGTATGAAAATGCCAATAAAATTCAAATATTTACAATAAAAGGAGAATAAACTAAAGGAATCCTAGTTTAATCAAGATTATTTATTTTAGTACAAAAGTACAACAAATATAGAGCACAGAAATTTGAAATGGAAAGAAAGCATATGTTAATTACTACTATGTTATGCTCATGTTGATTTTTTTGACACTTCACAGACTTACAAAAATTGGACACATCTTTAAATTTGATGTGTTAGATCAGTTAATCCCATTCCCAGCTCATTGTTGTCCCAAAAGTGAAGAAATCTCTCCTTGGAGAACTCAACCTTACCGTGAAGTTTATGAACTCCACATAGTTTGAGTTCATATCACAAACTTTGATATAAAATGAACTTAAACATTGTTTGAAGACAATGTTTTTAGGAGCCATAATTAGAACTGTAAGCGATACAGATCATAGAACTTGAATTTGAAAATACAAACATGAACATTACAGAGCAGCACTACTATGAACAAACACTTTTGCTTCTTCTTCTTCTTCTTCTTCCTTTTTGCTTTTATTAAGCAAACACTATTTACAAATCTATCTTCTACATATTTCATTTCAGCCCTTCTAAAGAAACTAATTGCAGATTCTTCTTCTAACCACTGGTTTCCATCATAATATCATTGCCTCCTTATCTCAGATTCTTCAGTCTTGGCAAACCTTCCTCTGATTCTTGGTTGACTGTCAGCCAGAGCCTTTCTGCAAGCATACTGACAACAAAAAAAGCATGCAGTTTTTAAGCCTTCATCTTATGATCTCAAAGAAACATCCTTCAACATTTGTTTTTGAAGTTTTAACAATGTTATTGAGCTTGTCGATTGTTTTTGGAAAAAATGATGGCCAATTGGACATGGTGCATTACGTCAAAATTTCGACATGCTTATTGAACATTGGTTGCCATATAAATTAATTACCTTGATCTTTCTGCCAAAGTTCCTCTTTGTCCTCTTGTTTCGGTATCTTGAGAGCTTTTCTTTACGTTCTTCGGCGGTGCAATTGCTGACCAGCAGCGGTCGCTCAAGAGTCTGCAGCAGAAGTTTATAATCAATGACAAAACCCCAATTAACAAATGAAAATGATTGAAGACACCATAGAGATATTTCTTTATTACTTATTCATTATGAGAGAAGAATCTTCTTCACTCCTGAGATAGTACCTATTTCTAGCTTTTTTAGTTTTAAGCTTATCCTTCAGCCTTTCAACAGTGTTTCTGAGATTTTGAATACTGGTAATTATACTCAAATTGTGAACGTTTTGATTCTTCTTCATGTCAGTTTATGTATCGAATTTGTGAATGCTCCAGGTCCAAAACAGTAAATAGCTCAACATAAGGAACTTTTGATTAGAGAGCTAGAAATAAAATCTGACCTTGATATCGCCTTCGCTAAATGCCCGGCGCATCCCATAGACCTCACTAATATCCATTCCACTAAAATCTAAAATACTTGACTTCACTGCAGGGCCTTGCATCCAGTCCATTGACCTTAAGCATCCTGAGCTAACACTCTTCTGAAGTGTTGCATCAGGAACTGATTTGTCTTCTGGAATTTGGTGTTCGTCCGTATTTGAAGTCTGACTCTTAAGATCGAGAACTTCAGAGAACGGTGTTTGTATTGCTGCTTTCTCTAAAAGATCCTTCTCACATTCATAGTAAACATCACTCAAGAGCTGATCACTTTGAAGTGATTCAAAATCTGCATCTTTAAGTCCCTCTAAGGAGATGTTGAGGTTGCCAAAGGACATCATTGAAATTGCAGCCATCATAGGATTGAGACCCGAAAATGATTCCTCGATAATTGGCTCTGGGGCTTTGAATAGGTCACCTTCACCTCCCATGTTGTACTCACATACAGTTGATGTCTGAACCATGTTGCTCTGCATTAGAAGAAAGAAGGTGGATGATGAAAATGAAACCAACTAATATGAGAGTGGTGAAGAGAGAAGAGGTCTTTTCCAGCTGACTTTAATCCAAATAAAAATTCAAACTAATGCCTAATGCTATCTAAAAGACACAAAATACAAGTGTTTTGTTTTAAACAAAAATTCATGGTTCCAAGGGAAAAAGAGCAGTTTATTTGAGGGGTAAATAGGTGAACATATTCTATGAGGAAAAGATAAGGAATAAAAATTATTTGAATGAAAAGGTGGATGTAAGTTGTAAGGATCCTGTAAAATTCAGCCAAATTAACAGAAATCATTTGGAGAAAAGTAAAGTAGTTCAAAGAATATTGTTACAAAGGCTAACTATTTATACTGAAAAAAGTGGTGGAAAAGCTCTGATGGGAACTACCTTTTGTCATTATAAAACTGAGAATTTGCAGATATCTTAGGTTAAACATCTCTTATAAGCAAACAATACCAAATACAATAGACAATCTTCCACCACTAAAAATATCTTTAAGCAATAGAAGCTGAGCACTACTAGCTAGCCTTTTCTGGCCATTTTCCTCTCTTTATTATAACAGAAGAAATAGGTGAGAGAGAGAGAGAGAGAGAGAGAGCTTCCTTAAAACTCTTTTCCATGAAGGTTATGTAAAAGAATAGTGGAGTAATGAGTTCAACAAAAAAATATGACTGAAAAAAGGAAGAATGATTGAAGTAGGGAACTCAAAAGATTGTTCTCTCTTTCACTCTCCTTTTATTTTCCTTTTTAACCCATCCTTTTCCAGATCCAACATGTAAAGCAGACTCAAACTACTTCCCTATGCACTTTGAAGTAACTAAGATACACAATGGAAACAGAGCCCCAAGTATTCTCAAAGTTTTTCTTTTCCATTTTCTCAGGAACCAAACAGTGGACATCATAATCAAGTTACAATAAACAACTACCAAACCACAGAGTTCAGTCCCAAAACTAAAGCTGTAACAAATTTAAGCTCAAATCCAGTTCATAAACATCCAAAAAAATGCAGCCCAAAAGCAAGAAATGAGAAAAAAGACTTGAGTAGAGAGATTGAGAGAGTACCAATGGAGAATCAAGCTCGTGGGTTTTGCAGAAATCCTTTGCTAGTTGAAACTCATCGGAGAAATTCTGGAAATAAGGAAGCAAATGCTCAGTTTCAGCATACATTTCCAAAACTTTGTAGAGCAAAAGCAAGTCCCTAACACTTGGAAAAGAAAAGAAGAAACCCCTTCTCCAGAATCCCAGGAAAATAGGTCATAAACTGAGAGTAGCTTTATTTGTGGGCTTTGTATTTAAGCTTTTGGATTTGGGAACTGAAAAATAAATGAGGCAAATTTATATACTCTAGTACAATATTACATAAAACTCACCAAAGATCAAGAAGAAATTTTTTTTTTTTTTTTAATATTGTCCTTTTAATGGTGATGCTGATGCAATAAGGAAAAAAAAAACATATATCAAGACAAAGCAAAGAAAAGAGCTTAATCATTACTTTATATATTGCAATGTCTCTCAACTCAATTTGTTTTCTTTTAGTTTTAGTGTAATTATTATTAAATTATTGCAGTTTTTTCTTTTTTTTTTTTTTTTTTTGGTTAATTATTT
>QLSR01000191.1:2130187-2186202 GCA_031780015.1 Citrullus colocynthis
GGGGGGGGGGGGGGGGGGGGGGTCATGAAAGATTTGTTAATGAATATTATCAAACAAGAAAGTGGGAACATTTCAATCTAGATATAAAAGATCCTCAAGATCTTTTAACCTGTACATTGTGGAATTTACAACCTGCCACATAGCATCCCTATTACTCTACCAGAAGCTCTAAGAGGTTTGTAACAGGTACAACAAAAATTGTGATAGAAATTTTTAGGTCTGGACACTTAGAAGACGGCCTTTTTATGGAACCAATTACCAAGGTATTCAATTTTCATCCCCATGTTAAACAGATCCATCTATAATTACATGCTTCAACATCGACATTTCAATAAAAGTGGGACTTGAGATTTTTGTTGACATTGAGATGGAAGGAAAGATTTTGGGATTTATGGGGAGGATGTGGGAGAGAGATTTGAAGGTATGCCATTCTGTTGTGTTCCAAACTTTCAATTTGGTTTTATTGCTCACAACAACAAAAGCAGAGATGTATGGCACAAAGTCAAGAGAAGGGAAGAGTACAAACCAAGCCCCTCAGACATGGGAGAGGATTAGAGGTCCCCCCAGGGCACAGATTCCTCAAGGTAAAGTCATTTTTAACTAGCCAGAGAGAAACAGAATCATTTCCTTGTAGCGCTTGTGGGGCTATCCCACAATAATGGCAAAGGGCTGTAGGCCCTTCTACCTTTTCTTGGAAAAGGGCATTGAGAAGAACCCAAATACCTTAAGAAGGCAAGGGTTGACACCTGTCGGCACGTTTTTGAATGACAAGCAACTTGATTGATAATTTTACACCGTCGAATGCATGAAAGATTAAATGTATATTCAATTATTAAAAAGAAGCACCACGTACCTGGTTCAGAAGTCCCTTTCATGGTCTCATTGAAGTAGTTTGGTTCTTTCTGTGCCCACCTAGAGGGAAAAGAAGAAAATCCCAATCCACCAAATTATACTACAGTATTTCTGTCGCAGTATTTTTTTTTCTATTAAACTACAAATGTAACAGAATATTTATTCATTGAATTGGAGTTACCAAACTCTCAACACAATTAACCAAATCATGTCTATTCTTCACTTCTAAATATCATTGACATAGATCAACTTGGATTTTGCTAGCTGAAACAGATCTATCTATCTGCTCATGCTCACAAAAAGACTTCTATGAATTGGAATGAACCCATGGACCCATGGGCCTTTCACTCGGATCCAACATGGAGTCCTGGGACCCACCATAAGAGAAAAGCCGATTTAAATTATCATGAAAAATATAAGGGTAAAACGTAATTCCATAAACACATCATACCAAAATCCCGTCTCATGAATCAATGAGAATATGTTCACACTGCCATTCTCATAATCTAGAAAAGGCCCTCATTTCCCCTAGATACTAAAGAACCGGCACAATAGTTCAAACCTCCCTACAGAAACATAAAACTTCCCAGCCCTGAACAAAAACTATAAATGTTTTGGGTTTTTTTTCTTTGGGTTCTCTTATCTATACGTCATAGAGAATCAGGCAGTTCCATTTATGATATCTTTGCCCTTGAAAAGTCCATCTCCGGATGCTGCATAGGACCAATTTCAGAGGTTCAGTAAGAGAACCAATAGGCTATTATAAACCAAAAACAAATACACACACATAGCTCTAGATAATCACCTCAGACATAAACTTCTTCAGAATCTCTTGCTTCTGCATCTCATCACTGGTTGGGAGTCCCATAGATTTCTGCCTTTGATCGAACTGGAAAAATTTTCTTGATCATCAATTTATTGTGTAAAGTATATTTAGATATCATATAGCAACAGTTTTGACCGCACCCATCAACCAACGGCCAATGCATACGGATATGCCACCAAAGAAGAAACGTAAAGAAACTAATTGAATGAAAAGAGACAAGAGTGCATAATCAGTCTGAGTCTAGATTTATTGGGAGCTGTGGATGTCAAGAACACTGTAATTTGGAGTGGTGTCTCTGCTGATAACGCTTGTAGATTAAAGTGATTGATAGATCAATCATAAAAAATATAATTTTCCTTTGCAAACATGAATTAATGAGGGAGATTAACTCCAACGTTGATATGGACCATAGCTTAAATTGAGAGAATTTCAACCCTTTCATCATAATGTCAAGACAATGCAAAGACAATATCAATATCCTTCTCTCCGGAATGAACAGTTTTCGATAGTTGAGTCACAGCTTCCTTTGATTGACAATGGTGTCTAGGAGCTGTCAAGAAAGAAAAAAATAATCTCCTCGCTGGGGGAAGATTGACTCTCACACAACCCATCCTTTACCAATGTCCCATTATATCTAAAAAACGGGGCAGGCTCATCCATTGAGGAAGTATTGAAGAATTTATTGAGGAAGGGCCTTGATTTGGAGTTGTGATCATTTAGTGATTTGGAAATAGTGCATTGCCTACATTTTAACTTACAAGGGGGTGCTGGTATAAACAACATCAAGGCTACGAGTATAGCTTAAAAGGTGTAGGAGATATGGAGGAGAAACTGGTTCCTTATGCCATTGGGACATAGAGTGAGGGACAATGGTAAGAGGATGATTGTGCTTCAAAAATACTGCTAGACATACTATTAGTAGTCTGCAAAGTGATGAATGCTGTTAGGATAGAACTGGGGATATTATTGGATGTTAAGGGAATAACAGTAATCGGTTAGGAAAAGTTTTTATTGTGAATTGTTATAAAAAGTGGAATCTGGAAAAGATGAAGCTAGCTTGGGTGGTATCTCAAGAGTGACTGAGTGAGGAGGTTTTAAGAACTTCAAGTTACTTTGCAGTTTACTAGTAATATCATTATGTTATATGTTTCAACATATTTTGTTTCCATCACAAAGCCACTTTAGATCCGTGACTATCAGTCACAACATACTTGAGGTTTCACATTCCTTCAGGATAGGGAAGAGACTAAGATTTTAAAGAACTATTGGATGATTTGTTGCCCATTTAAAAAGCCCACTGAAGCATAATGTCCAATCGGTTAAATGATATCAAGGCAATTATATGAGGTTTTGTATGAAGTAATCAGAGAATTTTGGAGGAAAGTGTTTATATTGGGAGGAGGTGGTGAACTTAGTAAAATGCTATGCATCCTTTTGGTGAGGACTTCAAGTTCTTTTTGACACCGTACTTCTGAATAAATAAACATTTATAAGATATAGTATCACATATTGTGACTATACTCCCAACGTAGTTTACAATTTACATTTAATTGGATTTCGTTTTCCTTTTTCTTTTTTGCTGGCTAAACTACCAATGGGATTGGGGCTGTAGATTTTATGTTGTTTTATAAGAAACCGACGGAAGTACACAAACAATGCTTGCAACCTTTCATTTATGCAAGGAAAAATGCTTGATGAATTATCCGCTCGCACATCAACTGAGAATATGTTTTTTCCTTTTTACGTTAGTGCACATGTTAATAGAACTTGTTATGCAGAAGAATAAGAAACACGGCACATAAATATACAGAGGAGGAAAACCTTAATATAACAGAACCATACGTGCAGTGCAATAGATAGAGAATAGACAATCAAAATACGTACCATCATCTTTTCAACAGTTTGTCGTGTTTCTGGATCTAAATCAGAAAGTTTGCTGTTCTCAGGCTCAACCTTCTGAGTATCAATCTCAGGATCGCCTTTCACTAAATATTTCCACCACTCCATTTGGTTGTGCTTGGTCAAAAGAATAGAAATGATGCTCTCATCCTCTGCAGCAAGTATCAATAAGAACATTGACAAATAATAAATGCAAAAACTTTGATACCCAAGTGAACACAAAAAACAGCTTCCAATTAACTTTATGCATCTCTCTTCTTATTTATGCTATCAACTCCCAAGGACTTATAAAAATAAGCCATATCTAAAGAGAAGTTAACATTATTTTCTGTGTTCAAAACTTCAGAAGTACCTATGCTCCAGTAACAGTCATCTGGCTTGACAATATGACAAAGCTCTCCCTGCAAGAATGTGATGATAATTTAGAACTTGAAAGTAAAAGTAACATTCTGTGCGAACAAGATGCTGCAGACAAACATACATCTATCACTGGTGGTTGACCCTTTAGTCCAACTTTGAGACGATTCTTCTTGATCTCACAAACCACAAACCTGGACTTGGTTCCTTTGGGTACAGGTACATTAACATTGACTTCTTGAAGAGACTGTGTCCAAGAGTAGTTGTCCATATCAAGGCCATTACCTTTGTTGGGAACTGCAAATGCCATTAGAAGTAAGAAACAAAGTTAAGATGACATTCAATTTAGAAACAAAATATAGGGTCAGTCAGGCAGTTGAATTCACAAGACCAAAAAAAAAAAAAAAAAAAAAAAATTTAGTACCATTTACTTGGCATTGAAAACATGTAAGACTAAAACTTTCTAAAAATTGACATAACTTCTAACTCGTGGTTGGCTAGAATAGAATAGTATCCCAAATATTTCACTTCTAACTTAAAGGTCAGCCACGACTTGTGAGCTTAAAGGCACATTGAACAACTGAAAAGGCCGAATTGTGAACTCAAAGAAATGTTAAGCTGAAAGAACTGAAAAGACTGAAGCTAAAACTACATCAAGAATAGGAAAAATGATCTTGTATTGGGAGCAGAATCCGGAAAAAATACCGAGATTGAGTGAATGTGATGCAACTAAGCATCAAAGGAGGGAATCTCGGAGAACATACGAAAGGAACGTTTATTATGACTAACCTACAACCCACTAACCAAGTAGACAACTGGCCAACTACAAGCGAAAGCTATTGACCATTCGAACTAAGAATTATAGAACTGCTACCACTAATGGTACATCACCAATGCAAATTTCTTTACTGTAATAGCTAAACCTTGCCTGTTGGACAGTTAACGGTTCAATCTAGCCATACTTGACTGCCCGAGGTTTAAGAACAGACGATCATTTTAATTAATCAATGTTTTCCAATACTTTACCTCTTCCAGATGTTACGATATCAATAAAGCCAATCCAACACAAATAACAAATTGAAAAAAATGAAGAACAAACAAGTAGAGGAAGAGGAATGCTCACCTCTTGGCCCATTCTCCTCTTTCTTCTCCCCCTCCTTGTGCTCCTCCAACTTCACACCCACTTTCTCTTCCGGCGGTGATGGAACAGTTGTCGGCTCCTCCTTCACAGCCTTCACCTCCTGCTTGACACTCCTCGCCTCCTCCTTAATCCTCTTCTCGGCCTTTCCTTTAAGCTCAAGCGACTCCTCCTGCTTCTTTCTCTTCTCCACAGCTCTGCGCACTACCGTCTCAATATCCTTCTCGACTCTATCCCTGGAGAGAAAATCGGTCTCATTGGCAAGAAAATCGAACACCTTCTCCAAAAACCCTAGAGGGTTTGAAGGGTCAAAGTTGGCATTGAACTGGGAAGGCTTAGCCGATGAAGAAGATGATGGAGCGGATGAGGAGGAAGGCCTTTTTGGCTTTGGGATTTCTTCCTTCTCTTCGTAATCAGAGATAATCGCCATGGCGGGCAGACGAAGGTTGAATCGCTAGAGAATATCGGTCAACTAGAACGAGGGTTTAAGAATCAACTTTCTGACGCCTATTTATAAGGAGATAAATCGAAAGGAATGCGCTAGAATTTCTAGAAACTTTCAATTCTATAGTTTGGAAACATTATTAATATTCATTTATATTGATAGATAATTTTTTTTATTAAAAATCCCTTTTCAAGTCCCTAAATTTTCTATGTATTACCCAGTTTAATCCCTAAATTTTGATTTCTAAATTTTTTTTTTTTACTAACTAGTTTAGTCCCTCAATTTTTTTTTTTTTTACTAACAAGTCTAGTCCCTCAATTTTGATTTCTAAATTTTATGTGTACTAACAAGTTTAGTCCCTCAATTTTAATTTGTAATTATTTGATCTTTATATTTTCATTTTTATAATTATTTAGCCTCTAAACTTTACTAAGTAATAATTACTACCTTATACTTAAAAATTTGTAATGATTTAGTCTCTAGGGTAGAAATTAATATTAACATTTAATGAGATTTCTTTCATAAATAAAAAAAAAAAAAAAAACTAGTTAGAGACTCAATATTTTTACAAATACAAAATTTACATCCTATAATAGTTTTGATGATTTTTTTTATGTTAGGGATAAAATTGTTACAAAATGGAAAATATTAGGACTAAATTATTACATACTATATTAAAAGTATAGAGACTATATCGTTATAAACCAAAGTTTAGGGACTTAATTGTTACCTTTATAAAAATTTAGGAATTCATAGTGTTTTTTAACTTATATTCTTGTAAGGTAAATAATTTTAAAAAATAGTTTCAATTAACAATTAAGCTATTTTATTTTAATTGTTAATTGAATTTTTTCCTTTTTTTTTTTTTTAAGTACCATATGGTAAGGAAGGTTTGAACCACAATTTTTTTCCCCAAATACATCCATATACTTTGATAACTACTAATTTAGTTGCAAAACTTAATATTAGTATTTACACTATTAGCGATGCTTTTATGTGATTTTCAAAAAAAAAAATTAGCGATATTTTTTTTTTACATGTTTCTTTATGAGCATTTATACGTGATATTTGGCAATATCTTGCAAATCTAAAACTATTCAATTTATGGATATGTTGACATATCATTAAATATTTTATTTATGGTTTAAATCTTAAAATTTCATTCATACTCATTCAATTCCCTTCATTTTAATATATACACACACACAAACAACTTTTTATTTAAAAAAAAAAAAAAAAAAAAACAATTGATGTCAGACAAAGGTTGAAATTAATTTTGTAAAGGTCCCAAATTATTCAGAGTTGATTTTTCTAGTATGAGTTAAAATGTAGTTCTTTTAGCCTCACTTTATTATGTTTTTTCTTTAATAAAAATTGCCCCAACTTATATATGGACGATTTTTTAAAATAAAAAAGCGCACTTTTAATATACGCATCATTCGATAACTATTTAATTTTTTTTAAATAAAAGCATATTTCCTTTCATTTTCTAACCATGGTTTGCATTTTTTTTAAGTACAAGAGTTAATTTATGACAAAATTCCAAAAACTAAAATAACTTTTTTCAAATCTACTTTTTTTCAAAATTTGTAAAACATTAGTACAATATAGATGACAAAGCAATAAATTTAGAGCTAGAAAAAAGTATTTATTGGCTTAATTTTAAAGAAATTAAAAACAAAAAACTAAATAGTTGCCAAATACAGCTTAGTAATTCCAAAATCACTCTCAAAACTGTATTTTTTTTAGAATTTAATACTATTTCTTATATTTAATAAAATATAAGGAGAAACAATTATTATAAGGGCTCTTTTCAAATATAGCAAAATAAACCAAAATATTTACAATTAATAGCAAAATATACAGTCTATTTGGGATACAACTAATAGACTGTGTAGTTTGCTATCGGTTGTAAATATTTTTAGCAATTTTGTCATTTAAGATAGTTTTCCTTATTATAATAAATAATATTTAACGAAATGTTATTTCAATTTTAATAAAAACATACAATAAGAAAATAAAAGTTTATACGGTAAATCTTGCTATCATCAAATTTGTAACAACATAATCTCTAAACTATAAATTTATCCGTGTGAAAATAATGATATTGTTGTGATTCACTATAAGAATTTTGAAGTTGTTCCCTAATTTTTCATTGAAATAAAAATTATGGACATTCCAACTCCTCTCTATCATTTCGTTATATAGTTATGTAATATTATTACTATTTGTGGTTCGGGTCTATAATCCAAAAGTCAAACTTATTGATACAAAATAAAATTAACATGAAAATATAGAGATACTGTTTAATGATGAATTAACCGAGGATATATAAACGTTCTCAAGATCAAATTGATCTAAAAAACTAGCTAAACTCAAAATTTTGAACAGTTAGTGAAATAATGCTTATTATTGGTATATTAAGAAGAGTTGGGTCAACCTTCCCAAGCCCAGTTATGAGCTAGATGGGTTGGGCTTCAAGGTCATAAGTACAGTACTAAGGGTTTTTTTTTTTTTTTTTTTTTTTTTTTAACAATATTTTCAAATTTTAAATTTGAAATTTGGAAGGAAAAAAAAAACATGATTTATGAATAGATAAAAACAAACTTTATTTTTCCAATGGTTTAAATTTCATTAGAATTCAAAGAGTTAACATGGATTTATGAATAGATAAATTAACCTTTAACAAAATATAATAGCCTCATCTTAAGAGTTTTTTTTTTTTTTTTTTCAGATTTCAAATTAAAGAGGCCTTTATGTAAAAAGAAGATTTTTTTAATTACCATAGAGCTCGTATCATTTTTAAAAATAATCATTTTAGTTTTAGTTTTTTATATTAGTAAAATGTAGATAATAGAACGAAAATTTTGGAGGTAGAATTGGTGTTCGTAGGGTTAATTTTCACAAATAAAAAATAAAAAACTAATGATTAATGAAGAGAGCCTTAAATGCTTATACAGTTGTTATTTATTTTAAAAAAAAAAAAAAAAAAAAAAATTTTTTTTTTTATATTTTTTTTTTTTTTTGTTTTGTTTTTTTTTTTTTTATAATATTGGTTTTTGGGTGTTTTTTTTTTTTTTTTTTTTTTTTTTTAACAATATTTTCAAATTTTAAATTTGAAATTTGGAAGGAAAAAAAAAACATGATTTATGAATAGATAAAAACAAACTTTATTTTTCCAATGGTTTAAATTTCATTAGAATTCAAAGAGTTAACATGGATTTATGAATAGATAAATTAACCTTTAACAAAATATAATAGCCTCATCTTAAGAGTTTTTTTTTTTTTTTTTTCAAATTTCAAATATAAAATTTGAAAATATTGTTAAAAAAAAAAAAAAAAAAACAAAAAAAAGTAGTAGAAGTTTATTTAAAGGATAGAAACATATAATGGTGTCATTTGGTGAGTGGCCATGTCAATATGTGCTGATTGAGTGTAGCCAACTGCCTTATAAAGTTGTAATGTTTAAAGCCAACTTTGGGAGACTTATTTTTTTGGGTCCCATAATCATTAATGTAACAAATTAGTTGGTAATTTAGTCTTTATAATATAAGGTAACTTAAGATAGAATCATTCCATTAAATTGTGATGAATGTGATTATCTAAAGCTGGTAAGATAAGTTTGAATTTTATCTTTTATCATATGATAAAAATGATAGTTTTCAAATATAGCAAAATGATTCAAAATGTTTATAAATTTAACAAAATGTCTTTGATAGAAAGTGACAAATACTAATAAACTACTATATCGTTACAAACCAAAGTTCAGGGACGAAATTGTAATAAAATAGAAAGCATAAGGATTAATCATTACAAACTAAAGTTTAGAGACTAAATTGTTACATCAGTAAAAGTTTAAGGACTAAAAGTGATTTTTAACATTAAATATTAAATTTTCAAAAGTTAATGATGGAGAAGTAATGAGAAGATGAATTTAGTTGGATGGAAGAGACATATATTATTATTATTATAAACTTTGAAGTAAAGGACAAGGTGTTATATAACAATAGTTAATTGGATAAAATATCTTTTTTTTTTTTTTTCTTTTTTTTCTTTTCTTTTTTTTTTTTTTTTTTCATTCAGTCATATTTCAAGCATCCTTCCTCTTAGCATAGCTTCTGCCTTTCTCACCTGTCTCACCGATCCGATGATGAATACCTACATAACAACAATTTTACTTACTGACATAACAACTTTCAATATCCATCAACATTCGACAGCTAGCAGAGCGAGCCCCATTTGTTTGTTTGTTTTTAGGGTTTTTTAACGAAGAACTTGAGAAGAGTCGTTGAGTTCTAGTCTAGGCTATAGGATTTGAAGCAAACGGAGAAGAATACAGGAACTTCCTTCCCAGTAAAGTTTAAAGAATAGCATCAAATTTTAGGCTTTACAGTGGTTTGTTTTGGAAGTGAATGAGAAGAGAGACTAACCTTGTCCGGTGGGCCCTTAGCACCGCCAATGAGAATTTCCGCACTGCATTTAAAGAATCCAAGGTGAGAAACAAGAATGAACATGATATTTNATTCAACATACTTAAAAAAACTCTTGGATTGAACTATTTTTATTTCTAAGTCTATTATATAAACTTTTAACCTTTTTATATACTTATCTAATAAACAAAATTGTCACAAAAAGTTCAAACCACTAATATTTAATTATGACAAATTTCATGAAACTACGGTGATTTATTATTAATAAGTATATATTTTAAAAGTTAATAAAAATGTGACAAGACACCATTGGTCATGCATGCATCTGATTGGGCAAAATTTTGTTAGTTAAAATATTTCTATCATAAAATATTGCAAAAGTTCTTGGTTATTACTCTTAATCATCACTTGGTTGATTTAAACCTCGTCGTTTGGTTTTAATTTGCAACACATATAGTAGTTGATGGTGATGATAAAAAGACAGAATAATAAAATGAAAATAAAATTTTGGGAATATATATGTCAACTTATGTTGTTTGAAACTTGAAAAAAAAAAATGCAAAAGTTGTTCATATTTTTGGTTGATTGTCTTGTTTGGTTTGATTATATAATTGAACATTTCGAAAATTTTATCACCTAATCTAGAATATTTGACAATTACTTTTTTTTTTTAATAAAAAAAGTTGAAAGATTATTAAGCAATTGGTTGTGTTTTTATGTAGACCTAAAGCGATCTTGAGGAATTACAATGATGAGTGGCTGAAAGATTATTAAAAAGCAAAGTGAAATGGTTTTATTTATGAAAATTGTTCATTTTAATGGCTTATCTATGTAAATTATCCATCATTTTGGTGTTGAAGTTATGCACATAGAGGAAAGATATATATTTGTAATAGATAATAAATAACAATATATTTTCATTGAGTGAAATCAATAAGATCATATTCATTGATATATGACAGACATTTTAAGTGAAAAAAAAAAATAGACTCAAAATTAGGTCAAAAGTTCGAGTAACATCATTGTACAAAAAAATTGAGAGATATATTGAGTTTACTCTGACATTAATTTGTTGTATTTTTATATGTAATGCCCTAATAGTAGAATTTGGAATCCCTATACACCAACACGGGTCCTTTGAGCATGCTTTTAACTAACTTACATGTTTCCTAAGAGGTCACCCAACATAAAATTGTGTTAAGCTAAGTAAGTTAGCTTTGAGATTTCTATGATTGAACCGCCAAAAAAAAAAATGAACCTTGTTAGTATAGACCGTAGTACTCTAACATTAACTTGTTATATTTTGAACATAACACTTTAGGCCCAGGATTTAAAATCTTCATACATTAATACGAGTCTTTTTAGCGTGCTTTGTTCTAACTCGTATGTTTCACAGAAGGTCATCCAACATAAAATTGTTTTAAGCTAAGCATGCTTAACTTTGAGATTTTTATGATTGTACCATCAAAACGAAAGAACACTATGCTAATATAGTAGCTATCAATTATTTCTAACTCTTTAGTAACCATATTTTCATATTCTTAAGATCTCCCTCATTTGGATATAATCTCAATTCTTTCACATGTGCCCCTCTTGAACTCGGGCATTACGTTGAAAAACAATATCTTTGTTCTAATTAATAATAAAATCATATAAAATTAAACTTAATATAACATTGAGAGCTAGATGAAGAGGTTTATTCTTCTAACGTGAATGATAACAGGACAACAAAATGTCGAATATATATATATATATATATATATATATTCCAAACAAATTCATTAATCTGAATATAGATGATTGCATAAGATACGTATAACACTTTATTTATTTGAACTTTTTAATCCCATTCTTTTATATATTAATGTAAAAAGCATCAAACTAACATGTTAGTTCAGAAAACATAATTGATTTAAAAAGCCAACTTAATTGCTTCAAAAGTTGAATTTAATCATCCTGAAGAAATAACTAAAGACTAAAAATGGGTATAACAAACCATATCCAAACACTTTTTCATCTTTTAAGTTTCTAGGAATGGTTTTATTAGGACCCATGTTTCAGAAAGTAATAGCTTATATCTTAAGTTTTTGAAAATAGTTCTTTTTCAAAAGAAAAAACTCTAGTTCTTTCCTAGTTAGAGGGACAAAATTGTCTAACTTTTCAAGATTAACTTTATTGTAATTTAAGGATAATATGACACTGAATTTCTTACAAGATTCAAATAATTATATGTTATACATTTTTAAGTTTAACAAAATTTCAATTAGACTTCTAAATTTTTTAATTTGAATTTAATAAGTCTTTGTCATATTAATACTATTGTTTAAATGTTAACGCAATACACGTTGATTAGACTAAATAATAATAATATGACATGATGCATAATTAATAATAATAATAAAATAGACAAAAAAAAAAAAAAACTTGATAGGACAACGGACGAGTCAAGACTAAACAAGAGTTTTCTTTTTCTTCTTTGTTCTTTTTAATTTGACTAGCGAGATTGTTTGAATTCCTTGTATTTTTTTTTTTTTAATTACTATGTACTGCCGGCAAATCATCACTATATCGAATTAAACAAGCAAACCTGATATTGGTGAAGCATTCAAAAATTATTGATTTGTTTTTTTTTTTAAATAATAATTTAAGGTAGAAAATTAAAACTTTTAAACTCATAATTGAGAATATATATTTTATTCTAGTTGAGTTATGTTTGTGTTTGACCTATTTTTATTTTTTATTTTATTTTATTAAAGTAAAAGGCTAGTTTTTTTTTTTTTTTTGTTAGAAAATAGTTGAGGATTGATATTAAATGAAAAGTGTAGAGTGAGGGGCAAATTGGAATGATGAATGAGCCTCTTACTACCCACCAAGTTCCAAAGCTTCTTATAATCATTGAAGCTAAGTGTGGTCTTGTGCACCCAAATACTTTTTCCTCTTATGTACTTGTCACCTGCCAAAAAATAAAATAAAACTTATATATATATAGTTCTTCTCCATTTTTTTTCAAGGTTAAAATAAAAATCAAATCTATATTAATGTTTGAAAAATATATAAAATTTTATTAATATAATAAATGAATATTATTTAAACTTAGTTTTTGTTATCATAAATTTTAAAAAGTGGTAAAATAAATCATTTTTAATTATAGAGAAAGTAGACATAAAAATATTTTAGTAGATAAAATAAATTAAAAATAATTGATCTTATATGTATATTCTTAATAATTGTTTTATCTTAAGATTATATGTCTCATGTCTCTAATTTTCTCCCTACAAAATTTGCTTCTAGTTTTTTCCCTCTCCAAAATTTTTGTTTACACTCTAATTTTAACATTTTTCTTTAATATTTGTTTGATCTTTCTAATTTAATTTCTTTCTTTCTCTAACTTTATTGATCTCTCTATATGTTTTCTCCCTTGCTTACTAAACATTTTTTAATATGTGAATAAATGGAATAGTTCGATGTGTAATTTTCTTCTCCTGAACAAGCACGTCTCATTAGCATCAATTGTACCAATTGGACTTAAAAGACACCTACATTAGAATAATCGCATCCTGTTAGAGAATAACAAATAGTTGGAAAGACACATACATTCAAACGGTTGTGTCTCATCAACAAAAGAACAAACTAGACATTTTCTTAAAAAACGTAGGGGTAAAAGTAGGTATGTAAAAATTCTCTCTTATATACATGTATGGATTAGTATTTTATTAGGCTTGTGAATGCTTCAATTGCCATGTCAATATCTCTATCAACATTTTCGCACAAATGTAAAGTGGGGAGAAGGTCAAATGTAAATATAACATTAATTCTAAGTATTTAAATCCATTTTAGAAGGCTAAATATAATATAATATTCTATGGACATTTTTATGCAATTGAGATCTCAATATTTTTGTCGATTCGGTCATCAATGATATTTTGGCCTTACGTCATGTTATATATATAGACGTTGAATATTGAAAATTATTGTGAAGAAATTAGGGATTAGTGTAGCCTAATTGGACGGCTCAAAATGACCTAGGGCAAATGTCCTTTTTGTTTCTTCAAAGAAAAAGGGAAAGGGTCGTTTTTGTGACAGTGGAGGGGTTGGGTCCAAAAGCTTAGGATGAAAAATTAAAGTTTGAATAGGGACTTCCAAATAAGCACGTCAAAATTCAAATCTTATCTAAGTTTTTCACTTTTGGGCATATGAAAACTCAACCATTACACTCTATTTTAGCCCGTCTCCTTACAATATTCTCATCTTCAACGTAGCTCAATCAATTTAAATCTTACTACTTCTATATCTATATGTTAAAAGTTTTATTACTCAATTGATTTTGAATTTTAAAATTTAAAATGCATAAAAATAAAAACTTTTAGAAATTCAATTCATTTTTTTAATTAATATTTTTTTATGTAATGTATTATCAATTATATATAATATTACAAAACAATAATTATATTCATTTTTTTTAATATAAAACATGTTCGAAATAAATTGATAATAATTTACTGTAACTAATATTTAGTAGATAACTACAACTAGTTTTAAGATTTATAAATATAGTATCAAACACATTCTACAATTATGTTGAAATTAGAATCTAGTTTTTAAATCTACTACCAAACACCTATCGAAAAACACGAAATACAATATTGTTCTCGTTGAATATGGTTTGTTTTAAATGTTTTTATTTTCACCAAATAGACCCTTAGAACCTCTAACTATTTGATCAAAAGATAGAATATCTTTATCACTTGAGTTATGCTAATACTAACAATTTTTTTTAGTACAGTAGGAGTACGTAGATTCGAACTACAGACCTTTTAATAACTAATACATTCATATGCTAGTTGAGATATGCTCGTTTTGGCATCATTACCGTTTTTTTTTCTTTTTTTTTTGCTTGAATTGTAATTTGCTTTCCTCTCTAATTACAAATATTTTTTTTTATCAGCACGTGCTCCATTTCTAGAAATTAGAAGTTCAATCTTCCACTCGCAACCATTGTACTAAAAAAAATTTTATATTCTTTTACTTTAAAAAGTGTTATGATTTATAAAGGTAGATGTTTGTTTGTGGAATCATTGGAAAAAGTATTCTTACATGTGCCCAATAAATTATGAAACATATATTTTTTTATCCCATCGATAGAATTCAGGAAAAAATGTCTCATTAGAGTTTGTTTCCTTTTGAAATTTTGAAGTTTTAATTAGTGGAGTTATTTAATGGTATGTTGATTTTGTGCATTAATTAAATTTATTTTTTAGCAAAATTTAATTTTTATTTAAGTAGTTTTTCTAGTGGAATTGAAAGTGGAGAAGTTCTAACCACAAACTTCATAGTTACTAACACATTTGTATACCAATTGAGTTGTACTCAATTTGACATTTTCATTTAAATTGTTAGTCTTTTGAATTTTTTAAAAGTAATTTTTTGCTAAAGTTATTGAGTGATTTAGTAGAATTTCATTAGAGAATAAAAAATACAACTCTTAATCTAAGCTAATTAAGGTTCAAATAGGTGAAATTGGAAGTTTAATTGTAAAGTTTAGTGCTGAAAAAGTGGAAATCTTTCCTAAAAGAAACTATCATCTAAAATTGCGTATCATATAATAATATTCTAAAATGTATTTTAGAGATGAAAATCATTATTTAAAGTGAATAAATACGAAAATAGAGATTTGAACTATTAATATTTTAGGCAAGTACACATTTTAATCAGAAATAAATATTAGTATAATTATGATAATTTTTTTGAATAATTTTTTTTTTTTCATTTAGAGACAACAATAAGCTTTTCTCTCTCTCACACAAAGCTCATATCAAAACAAAAGAAAATCCACTTTATTTTAGATGGTGATATAGGAAGGTGGGAGGATGTTTCCTAGCCCTTTTTCTTTACTAGAATGATTTGACCAACATTGACTAATGAATATAAGAGCACTTGTGGATACACCCATTACTATATTTAAACATGATTAAAAAAAAAAAAACCAATAAACAACAATTATTGATGAGGTGTATCAATCAAGAATTATTATGATTGATTTAATTTATTATAATTTTTTCAACTTAAAATCCTAAAATTTTGGTATGGTATTCTAAAAAGTAGATATATTTTGAATCACTTTTTGTTGTTATTAAATAAACTTTAGGGGTGTAAGTATTTATTTTTATCCTTTTATGAGGTTGACTTATTAGTAACAAGTTTCAATTTTATCAAATCCAACCACAAATTTTAATAATGGTAAAATCAAAATTTGCAACCCTCCTTTTTTCTTTCTTTAAAATTAAAGTTGTAAATACTATTTTTACTCACTTTGTTTGTTACTTAATAATTTTAGAGATGTTTTCATAATTTAAGTTAAGTTTTTGAAAATTAATTTTTTTTTTAAAAAAGTAGTTTTTATTTTTGTAATTTAGGCATGAAATAGATGGTGAGAAAACAAACACAATTTTAAAAAACTAAAATAAAGATCAAATAAATATCAAATGGAGTCTACATTTTTATGGCTAAACTGTAGATTTAGTCTCTATGGTTTATAGAAAGTTAGAATTTAGTTTTTATAATTTCTAATAATTAGAATTCAGTCCTATGATTTAAAACTATAAGGGTCAAACCTTAACTTTCTACCAACTATAAGGACTAAATCTACCATTTAACTAATTTTTTTTAAGTATTAGTAGCTAATTGCAAGCATTCTTCTAATTGAATGTTCTTTTGTTTTTTGTTGCTTATTTATTTATTTTTATTTTATTTTTGCAAATTTACAAAAATTGTATGCCTAATTTCTTATACTATTTGATATATATATTTTTTTTTGCCTCAATTAATTGCCTGGCTCTTATATATTGTCGTAGTCATATGTGAAAGTTCCTTTGTTTTGCTGAATTTTATGTGACGTATTTAGTTGTTTCATATGGGCTAGTTGTGTTTAGAGTCTAAATTGGATCATATATTGAAAATTAATTAAATTATATACATATATATATATATATATATACCTCTTAATTTTGCTGTAAGTTTCAATTTATGGTCCAACTTTGAAGTTTTTCATTCTAATTTTGAATTTTAAAATTTGTTCTAAAAAAACACTTTTGCCAATTTTTTTCCTTTTTTTAATCATAATAAGATGAAAATTGATGTGATGAGAATATCCATGTAAATTTTTGAACGCATATGTGACATTGTCATTTGCACTACATCTTTACGTCATAAGATGAAAATTGATTTAATGAGAATATCAATGTGTAAAACTTTGAAGGCATATGTGACTGTCATTTTGCACTACATCTTTCACGTAAATTGATATGTAAAAACTAATTGTGTAAATGATTTTAATGATATCTTTTGAGATAAAATAAATGATACCTATTAGATGATATAAAATTAAATTTACCTTCACTCATTAGTCTAAAGTTTTGGGTCAATCGGCAATTTAACAGTAACAATAACAATCTTAATCTTCTAGCTAATCTTTTACATATCGATTATCACATCAATCTTGATAATTTACTTTAATAAAAGATATATATAATTTTGAAACAATTTCAAAGTTCAAAATTTTTTTTTCTTTTTAAAGGTTTCGTTTAAGGTTTAAGGATAATAATGAAACTATTCAGGAGCTGTTTGTGAGGCTGGAATGTAATTAGGATTACTGAGAATCTGAAGAGTATTGGAATTAGTGAGAAATCGAGGGCGGAATGGAAATGAGATAATGAAGCGTGAAAATGGTAGAAAAGAGGGATATGTTGAAAATTGTGGCAACAAATTGAGTTTGATATTACAAATTGGGTCCAAAATACTCAATCCAAACATGGACTTTGGATTAGTCCCCAAATAACTTTTGATGTCTGACGATGTAATTGAACTCATCCCAAAATTCAGGATTTTGTATAACTTTAACTTAGAAATTTGGTTGTTAAAAATTCAGTAAACGTAGGCCATGGGCTTACAAGTTCAATAAGCATAGGAATGAAAATCTTGATATGGTAAAAGTAAAGTATACATGATATTTGTTCTCATGTTGACCATTTGCCATCAATATATAATTAATATTGAATATAGTAGTTATAATAGAGTTGCTAGTACTAATTGACATGAATAAGATCACGAACACAATCAAAATAATTTAATTGTTATACATATATATATGTGAACCACATATCATAAACAGAATGAAAGTCATAATTTTTTTTAATGGAAATTAGGGCAATGAATTAATGTGGGAGTGAATAATTAGCATTAAATGAAGTTGTTAGAGCTAAAATTATGAATGAGATAAGCATGAAAATAGGAATAAATAAAAATTAAATATGTGGGTTAGACTTTTCAAAAGGTCATATTGGGATGTGATGGAAATGGTTTCATTTTGGTTTTTGTTCCCTACCATCATCAACCATTCACATGCCTATTAATTTCTACATTCATTTGGCAATTCCACCTGTAAACATCTTTTAAGTCTCTCTTTCTACTCATAATCTTTTTATTCCATGTCAATGTATAAATGTTTCCTCCATCAATATCTTTTAAAATAAAATGGTGGGAAAATAAGTTTTAAGTATAGTTTATATTCGAAAAATTTTAAAATGTCACATTTTTAGTTGATTTCGAATCTAATTTTAATTTAGTATTTAAATTTTAAAATGTTAGAATTTTACCTTTTAAATGAGAGTATTCTTTCAATTTGATCCCTAAATTTTAAGATTAAAATTTTAACATCGATTTTTTTAAAAAAGAATAAATACTCACTTTAAATCATCAGTGTTTTAATTCGTAATTTACCTATATATATCATAGTTGAATAATTTACTTTAAGGTAATTCTAAAATAAATTTTGAAGTTTAAAAATAAAAATGAAAGGGTTGCACACTCTTTTTGCCGTCGGTAATTTGAATTTGAATTGACGGACTTGATCTCTTCAAAAGTGTGATTGTGACACTTGGCAAGGAAAAATATTTGGTTTAACTTTTTTAGTGTTTTAAGATAAAATAAATGAAAAAATGTTTCTTTGGTTCCTAAATTTGAGATTTAGGAGATGTTTGGTTTAACTTTTCTAATATTTAGTTTTAAAAATAAATCATTTTAGAAAAAATAAAAGTGTTTGTCAACCGCTCAAAATAGCTTTTGAAATACTTTCAAAGTGTATTTTAAACAATTTTTTTTATTAAAATAGTTTAAGAAAAACATTTCGAGTTTTAAAATTTTAACCTCAAATTTTCATTAAGTACTCTTGTTTCAATTTTTAGTATTACTGTTTATTAAAAGAATTAAAAAAAATTAATTAATTAAAATTCACTATTTTTTTATCATTATTAAAATTTTAGTACTTCATAATTCTTTTAAATTAGTCGATAAACATTAACTCCAAAAAAAGAGTATGAGTATTTAGTGAAAAATAGAAGTTAAAAGTGGAAACCTTGAAACTTAGGGTCCAAAATTGAAACAAAACTTAAATCTTAAGGGTAAATTTGTAACATTTTAAAGCCTAAGAACTAAATTGAAATCAAACTCAAAACTGCATCTTGAAATTTATTGATGAAATGCAAACTAGACCCAACACCTTGGAATCAAAAAGATATTTTTCTCTAAATGAAATGGTAACAGTGACTATCTCAATCTTCAATATAATTGTAAATAATATCATACAAGTCTCTAATTTTTACACATCAGCCACATCTATTTTCACAATTTTAATGTTCAAGAATAAGTTTGAAATAAATTTCAAAGTTTAAAAGTAAAAATGAAAATCCCATCTGGTAACCATTTAATTTTTTATTTTTAAAAATCAAGCATATTTTCTCTTAATTTTTTGCCATGATTTTCATCTTTCTTGAGTAGAAGAGTTGAATTCTTAACCAAATTCTAATAATAAAAAAACAAGTTTTAAAAACTATTTCTTTAGTCTTCAAAATTTAACTTGATTTTTGAAAAAATTGGTAGAAAGTAAATCACAACAAAACATTAAAATAAATTTGGAGAAATCACCCTCTCATATCTAGGAAGATATTACCAATAGTTGTCTCTCTTTTTTGCATTAATTATTTCTCCTGATTGGAAGATTTTTTTTTCACCCGTCTTTTGTTTCTTGTTGACCATCGCTTCTTTGCTCCCTTCTTGAACTACATCTTTCAAGGCAATTATGATATTCCGCTATTGAGTTGGAAGTATGATGAGAGTGCCATGACCGTGCCAACCTAGTTGAGATGTTCAAGTACATCTACTAATTTCTATGTCCTTTAGTTTTTATTAAAAAAAGCAGACAACTTAGCAATAAATTTAGAGAGGGAATAAGTGTTCATAAGTTTAATTTTAAAAACTAAAAATAAAAAAGAAAATCAAATGATCGAGTTGTAAGTATTCAAAATAAATTGTTTTAGTATAAGAAAAAAATATGATTGCACTCATGAATTGTGCTGCGTAAATTGTATCCAATAAAAATATGTGATAGGACAATATTTTAAAAAAGAAATTTGTAGTGTGTATGAAAAGAGGTTCGTGTAGATTAACGTTACCCTTAATATAAGGAACATATACTGAAATAATGGAGGCATGGAAGGTAGCAAGATCACATCCCCCACAAAACACACACGTATTGATACACAATAAAAGAGATTATTGAGTAGAAAGATTTAGAAGGACAAGAAAG
Organism: Citrullus colocynthis; assembly: GCA_031780015.1. Taxonomy (NCBI): domain Eukaryota; kingdom Viridiplantae; phylum Streptophyta; class Magnoliopsida; order Cucurbitales; family Cucurbitaceae; genus Citrullus; species Citrullus colocynthis. The sequence continues at coordinate 2,150,774 of QLSR01000191.1, forward strand.
GGCCAACCCCACATTATAATTAGAATCATATTGTGGAATAATGTTGGCCAACTTTTTGTTATTTAAACTCACTCACTTCCATTATTCCCTCCCCAACTCCATGCACACTCATTATTCTATCTTCTTCAACCATGATCAACAACAACTACAACAAGCTTCACTCCTCCTGCTCCCTCGACTCTACTCCGGCCACCTCCTTCCACCTTTCCCCCAATGATCCTCCGCCACCTCCACCCTCCTCCTCCCTCCGCCGCCGCTCTCGTATCCTTATCATCTCCTTCCTCTCTGTCCTCCTCATCGCTGCCTCCGTGGTCTCTGCCGCCGTGCTCGTCCGGTCCCATATCGCGTCGAGCCAACCCAATTTCCCTCACAACAAGCCCTCCCAAGCCATCTCCCGAGCCTGCAGCCACACTCTGTACCCATCTCTCTGCCTCTCTTCTCTTCTCTCCTTCCCCGGCTCTCTCTCGGCCGACGTCCATGACCTTGTTCACATCTCTCTCAACTTAACTCTTCAACATCTCAACAAAGCTCTTTATTCCACTTCTCAAATCCCCATCTCCCAAATCTCCAACGACCCTTTAGCCCATTCCGCTTATGAAGACTGCATGGAGCTTCTAAACGACGCCGTTGACGCTTTTTCCCTCTCTCTCTTTTCCACTGAAGCTTCTAATCACGACGTCATGACGTGGCTTAGTGCGGCATTGACTTATCATGACACGTGTACGGATGGATTTGCGGATGTGGCTGACTTGGCAGTTAAGGATCAGGTGGAGGCGAAGTTGAGTGATTTGTCGGAGATGATTAGTAATTCTTTGGCTATATTTTCTGGGTTTGGTGGTGGGGATTTGCCGGTGGAGAATAGGCGCCGCCGCCGGTTGATGGAGAGTGATACACAGCCGTGGGCGGCCGAGAATGGTGGTGATGGGGGTTTTCCACAGTGGGTGAGTGGGAAGGATCGGAGGCTTTTGGCTGCTCCTATTTCGGCGATTCAGGCGGATATTGTGGTGGCTAAGGACGGTTCTGGCAAATTCAAGACGGTGGCTGAGGCCATTGACGCGGCTCCGTCGTCGAGTGGCCGCCGGATTGTTATCTACATTAAGGCCGGAAAGTAAGAACAATACTTTTCTCTACTCATTCAAAGTGAGGTTAATACATATACTATTTAAAATATAGTTTTTTTTTAATATTTACCTACCAAAATTATTCCTACCTATACCCATGCTTGTGCAACGATCCAAATAATCAATACAAGTTCACACATGACAACAAATTTTTATTTAAAAAAGATAATTTTATTTATTTATTTATTTATTTTTAATGGAAAGAAATGTTTAGGATGGACACACACTGAACTACATTATTATTTTTTACCAACCAACCTCTCTTTTTTTTAAGGCCATTTTAAAAATTATATATTAAATTAAATTAAAAAAAATTATAAACCTATTTTTGCCTTTGATGATTTTTTTTAAAAATGAAATGTAATAGGTGGATTTCAAAATTTTAGTTTTAAGAAGGTAAAAATCTCTTTCTGAAAAAAAAAAAAAAGGATGGAAATCTAGGGTCTAAGTTGGTTGGATTATTAGAGAGTGGATCATGATCTTTCATTATTTTTCTTTTCTTGTTTTTTCTTTTTTCAAAATATGAATGATTGTTAATTTATTCCTTTTTTTTTTTCCTTGGGAAAGTGGAGAAATAAAATGCTTGTGATTAGGTCATAATCAATCAACATTTAGCTCTCATTAAAAGGAAGGAAAGGGAGGGGAAAAAAAGTTTATTTGCACAACTTTTTCCTGATGTGTTTAATTTATTGACTTCAGTGTCATAATCATGCAAAGCTGTTATTTACCAATTCCTAAAGTTCATGGTTTTCATGATAATAACTATACAATCAAAACAATATTATATGTCCCCTCCCACTAATTTAAGTCCTTTTCAATTTAGTTGCTTTCACGATAATAAATCTAATAACAACTAAAACAAAAACATTTAAATTTATCAAAAAGAGCATAATTCAATTCGTATAATATTTGTATTATAATGTCGAATTCAAATATTATATAAAAAAAGTATAAAAATTAATCTATAATAAAATGTTATGATACAGACTAACTACGTATATGAAAATAGTATAGAAAGTGATAGATCAAATCAATAAAATACAAGTTAGTAGATAGAGATTGGTTCACTACAGTGATCGTCACGAGAATTATAGTATATTTAAAGGCCAACATTTATAGGATTTTCCTTTTTTTTTTTTCTTGTTATGATAATAATTGTAATGGTGTGGGAATAAGAAGGGAGATTAACGTAATTTTGTAGGTACGAAGAGGAGAATTTGAAGGTGGGAAGGAAGAAAACAAACTTGATGTTTGTAGGAGATGGAAAGGGCATAACGGTCATTTCAGGTGGCAAAAGTATCTTTGACAAAGTTACCACTTTTCGCACCGCCACCTTTGGTATATACTCTCACTCTCTCTCCCTTTTTCAATTTTATTCCAAAACCTTTTAAAAAGATAAAAAACTCTTGACATTAATAAATAAATAAATAAAATATTATTTTGATCTCTATCCTATCAAATTTATCCAATTTTAGTATTTATATTTTTAAATACTTAATTTTAGTCTTGTAATTACAATAATCTTAATTCAATCTTTCAAAATATTTTTTTATTAAAATTGATTAAGGGATAATAATCATTATGTGAATATATTTCTAATATTTCTAAAATTTATAGTACAAATACTAATAATAAAAAGTTGGTTATAATGACATTTTGATTCCTTTGTCCTAGAGTTTGTTCACTATGCTTTCATATGTCTAATTTTAATTTATGTATATTTAATAAATCTTAAATTAAGTCCTCAAATTTAATTTTATAATCATAATAATTTTATGCTAAGAAATATAATAAGTTAATATTTCTTTAAATTTATAGTAAAAATATTAATAAATTAATTTTTTTAAAAAAAGCAATAACAAACTAACTAGTAATATAAATTAAATTTAAAATCGATCGAAAATAATGAAAATAAAATTGAATGTTTGAAAATACTGGACTAAAGTGAAACAATTTTAACATAGACAAAAATAGTATTTTAATTTAAAATATATTTTTCTAAAAAGATAACCAATCTTTTAGTTCTGACACCGGATATCTAGGACTTAGAATTATGGTCGTCCGGTCAGAACCAAATGTGTCCGTACTTTTCTTTTTTCTTTTTCTACTTGAACTTCATTTATACTCTCATGGTTAGTTTTGTAATTTTTTTTAATTGTATTTATAATCTCGTAATTTTTTGCAATAATTTCTATCTTTTTTTAATAAACATTTGAAAAATATAATTTTAAAAACTATCTTTTTCAAAACTTTGCTTGAATTTTTAAAGAAAATTAAGAAAATTATATATATTATTTTTAGAAAATTTGAATTACCTATGTAACTTGTTAATACACATAATAATGTAGATTTTTTGGAATGGATATTTGGTAAGAATATTTTAGGTGGTAGAATAATAGCAAGTATTTAATATGAGCAATATAGTTTAGTGATTACACTGACATCTTTATTTTTCTATTAGGTAGTAAGTTTAATTCTAAAAAATTAGTATCAATTTTAAAATATATATATAGAAAGTTTAGGACCCATGATTTATTTTCTTTTTTGAGAAAATAATTATTACACAATTTAAAAGAAAAAAAAAAAACAATGAATTCCTGTACCATTTCTCCCCTTTAGATGCATATATTTTTATGGTAGGGAAAATAAAATTAGAGGCTACAAGTTTTTGTTAAAAATAATTATATTTAAAGATAGTGACAAATTAAATTAAGCTACTTTCGTAGCATTGAATGGGCTACAAAAATAATTATTTGATTTATCCAAATAATCATATGATAAATAGTAGATTCCAGCTGTGTTTGGCAAGTAGCCTTCTTTCTTCTATGCATCATCAATTATTTTTGAGGAAAAATGCTCACCAGTCATATTTTATAATTATAAGGCTGTATGCTAATTGCTACATTTATCAATAAAGTCAAGCTTACAAAATTGAATATTTGACGTAACATTTTCACATGACATATTATAGGCATATATTATAAACATTTTCGTCTTCCTAGCGATATTATAAAAAGTTAATCATCATTAAAAATAAAAATAATAAAAATAAAAAGATAGTATTAATTAAGCAAGTTGTTTAGATTTTTTTTTAAGTACAATTGAGATAAGAGAGTTTGAACTATTGATCTGTGGTTACTAACATACAAGTATGACAAATTGAGTTAGGTTTGGTTTGGTTTTATTGATTTAAATAGCTTCAAAAATCTTTTTATTATCTTTATAAAAAAAAGTGATGTTTCTGTTAAATAGTGTATTGTGTCCATCATAATTAGTTAATAATTAGTTAAGAAAGTTCATCGTTTTAATGAATTATTATGACTCAAAATATTTTAGAATAATTAAATTTAAAAAAAAAAAGAATGGAATATCCCAATCTTTCATGATGATTTTGAAAAGTCATAGTAGTATCATTCCTTGTTCTTGCATCATGCTTTCTTCCACAACTTGGTAAAATAGTTTTTTTTTTTTTTTTTAAAATAATTTTTAATATTTAATTTAAGAATCTAATGTGGTCCATATAAAGATGCCAAAAGTTTACTCCAAGGAGATAAGGATAGAAGTCAGAAACTATTGAATTTTATTTCAAAAGTGCTCTATATTTCATGACACAATTCATGGTTCTCACCTATAAATTTATGGAAGTAATTGATTTTCTTTGGTTGGTAAATTATGAATTTAGCTTCTATATTTTTTATCTTTAAATGATTGTGTTAATGGTTTCTTAAACTTAATACTACAGCATAAAAATTAAGATATTTTGAACTTTAATTAAAGACTTAAGATTAATAGGTGTTTAGATTTTTGAATTTTCAATGGTGTTTAAAAAGTCATAAATTTTTGTAATATTGCGCAGCGGGTTCGGGAACAGGAATAATTTTAAGAGACATGACGTTTGAGAACACGGCAGGAGCAAGCAAGCACCAAGCGGTGGCATTGCGCTTGAGCGCTGACCACGCTGTGGTATACCGTTGCAACATCATTGGTTATCAAGACACTCTCTATGTGCACTCAAACCGCCAATTCTTTCGGGAATGCGACATCTACGGTACAGTGGACTTCATCTTTGGGAATGCAGTAGTTGTGTTCCAAAGTTGCAACATCTATGCCCGAAAGCCAATGGCGGGGCAAAAGAACACTATCACTGCCCAAGACCGGAAGGACCCAAACCAAAACACTGGAATCTCCATCCATGCTTGCAAGATCATTGCCACCAGCGACCTCGAAGCCTCCAAGGGTTCTTTCCCCACCTACCTGGGTCGTCCTTGGAAATTATACTCTAGAGTGGTGTACATGGTATCTTCCATGGGTGACCATATTCACCCACATGGTTGGTTGGAGTGGCAAGGTTCTTTTGCTCTCGACACTCTTTACTACGGCGAGTATATGAATTCTGGGCCAGGTGCCGCCGTGGGGCAGCGAGTCAAGTGGCCGGGTTATCGGGTCATAACTTCCACAGTAGAAGCTTCCAAATTTACTGTTGGACAATTCATTTATGGCTCTTCTTGGTTGCCCTCCACTGGAGTCTCATTTTCAGCTGGATTATCCGCTAACTAAAATCCATTTTAATTCACTTTACTTTCAAGTCTATATTTAAATAATTAATATTGTTTTTTTTTTTTTTTAGGATGTGGTTGATGATGACACATGTATAGTATCATTTCTTTCATTATGCTCTTCCAAAATAATACAAGCCACACATCAAACTATATGAAGGTATTTGGATGATGATGATATATATATATATATATATATATGTATGTATACACACACATATATATGGTTATGATTGTGATTGTATTTGTTGTATCAACATTACATATTTTAATAATAATTTTGCTTTTTTTTTTCTCTTATTTATTCTTATAATGTGACATTGAAAATACCCTTTAATCACAGGATAAAAATAGTGACCCGTTTGTTTTTTCTTTACGATAGTAGTATCGATCAATGTACATAATAGATAACAGTATTGGTCATGTTTGTCATTGTCATTTTAAATAGTCGATTATATAAAGTTCACATTTTGATGACTAATTTTTATAAGATAATGTATCATTGATAAAAACGACATTTTTGATTTGTGTTGCGTGGCAGTTAGATTTGATGATCATCGACAATAAATTTGACTGCTGCTAATTATTAATTTAGAATTACAATAATACATGAGATGTTGATAGAAATGATTGTGTGTGTGTATATATATTTAACAAAGGTATAAAGTGAGGTTGAAAGAATTTGGAACGTAGATGAATAAATTATTAATTGATCTAGTCAGGTTGATTATAATCGACTAAATGATGAATAATTGTTTAGTTTAAAAAAAAAGGTTAAATTAAAGCGTAAGTGATTTGAAGAAAAGGATAAGATGATGAAGATTTGATGAAAGCTTAGATTGATTGTGATTTCATAAATTGGAAATTGAGCTTATCTTTTGATGTTGGGTTGGTAGGTACACATAGTGGTTGATAGCGATAAGTGAAAATGTAGCAAATGGAATAATATTACATATAATACCCCCCCTTTTCTTTTTTCTTTTGCCCTTTTTTTGTTTTTGTTTTTGTTTTTTTTTTTTTGTTTTTTATTTTTATTTTGAAAATTATATCCTTTTCTTTCCATTTCTTCATTACCGTCGGCAAGAGACAATAATGAACATGATAATCCCAATGTCCTCATCACAACCCCCAACCTAATTTCTTTCCTCTCATCTTTTTTTTTTTTTTCTTAAATAAATCTCAATACTTTAATTGCTCTCTTGCGGGTCGGGATCAAAGATATACTTTTAAGGGTTTTTGGAGTTTAATAATTCTGAAAATTAACGACCCTACTCCACAATTTTTATAAGATATAGAGTCACTTACCTTTTGCAAATAATTGAATTATAAAACAAATTTTATGTTTTCGAAATATAACATTAAAGCCCATAAAGTCGATACAATCTTGAAATAGCATGTGTTTGAAATACATTTTCAAGTGTATAATTTAAAAAATAAGTTATCAAAATAGATTTTAAAGTGTATTTTAAACAATTTTTATTAAAAGAGTTTAAATAAAAATGTATTTTTTGAAAAAAAAAAAACTTTTTTCTCTAGTCAATTCAAATAGTTCCCAAAAGATAAACACCTTGTGATTTTAAGATGGAACCAATAGGTAACTTAAGTGTATATTATGAATAGCTTTCTACCCTATTAGAGATGTTGCATTATTTATTTATTTATTTATTATTATTATTATTATTATTTGAAAAAGAGATGCTTGCATTTACTTCAAGAAAGATAAAACCTTGAATAGTACTCTTATTTTGTAATATTTCCTTTCCCAAAAGTACAAACTACAATTGGAATTTGGCATGCTTCCCATTCTTGGCAATAGAGATGAAATGGAAATTGGTTTCTCTCTATCTCCTTTTGATGAGTAAGCTTTCATATTTTTTAACAAACCGAGCAAACAACCAACAAACAAACCCAATACCAAACCCCCTAAACAAGTAGGTGAAACAACACAATCTCGATAAACATCTTTTCAAATCAAAGAACAGTCTTGAGAGAGAAGAAGCAAAAACAATACTAGGACAATCAACTTTATTCTACTCTCGAGATATATGACAAAAATGAACAATATTAACAACGTTCTCTTTATCTCATACATGGTACCCTCTAAAATTTGTTTTGTTTGAATGTGTTTTTATTACCTATTACTAGGAATGGCTAAAAAGCATGTTGTATCAAAAATACTTTCTCCTTCTCCTTTTTCCATAAATAGGAGTTTTCAATTCTCATCTCACTCTTGCCTTTTATTTCTTTGGGTTGTGCTACACATTATAAAAATAATAATGATCACAAATAAATGGTAGTTTGAGCCCTTTTACATGTTATTGACTTATAAATCTACTAATATCATTAAATAAGCATTGATATGACATTTCCACTAATTTTTCATTGATACATCATATCGTATCATTTCAATAAATTTTCTTAACATCACATCAACATTGTCAATGCCTAAACTAAATAGAAAACATAATTAAAATTCAATAATATAATGAATTTTCTTTTAATTCAAATATAATATATATTAATTGTTATGTAAAATACAATTAAAACTACAATTGGAGACCAGAAAATGATAGCAAATGGTTGAAAAATCCAATAGAAATGATGAACATATATATGGATAAATGTATGGGGTGTATGTGATGAAATCTATAATAATTGAAATACATATCTCAATAAAGATGAAATAGTGTTATATAAGTCTCACTTAAAGTAAATATATTGAAATCATCCTTTCATCATAACTTTGGTCTTTCCGTTAAATTTTGAAAACAAATTGGGGGTTTAAAATCATAGGCTGCTTCAAATTCCATTTTCAATTATTTATGAGTAATTAAATCAGGATTGACATTTTAATTTTAATTTGTTTAACTGATGACATTATTCCTTTAAATAAAACCATAGACTGTGTTTTTAAGAGGATTCTACTCTACCTCCAAATAGATCTAAATATTTGTTACTATTATTAAAATTTTACCTGCAAAAGCCTTTTTCTCCTAAAGAATAAAAATAAGAGAGTTGAAGAACAAACTTAATCCTATCTTTAATTTTCTTGTTATATGCTAACAAGTCAAATTTTCAAGAAAAAAAAACTAATACATAATATTATGAAAAATACAATAATTAAGGAATAAAAAATTTGTAAAACTTCCCATTTTCAAAAAAAAAAAAAAATATATATATATATATAATGTACTTTAAAATTAATTTCTCATCAACTGTGTTTTTGTATCTTAATTAGTATAATTAAAGATATTTGAAAAATAAGGTTAAAATACTATTTTAGTCCTTGTAGTTTGCAATTTGTTCAATTTTAGTCTTTATACTTTCAATAAATCTTTAGTCCGTCAAAGTTAATTTTTATTAAAATTGATTACATAATTACAATAATTTTAATGCAAAAGAACACAATATGTAAATATATATTCAAAATTTATAGTGAAAATGTTAATAAAAAAATAAAAAGTAATGAAAAATCCAAAATAAACAAGTAATATGAACTAAACTTAAGATTTATTAAAAGTACAGGGACTAAAATTGGACAAACTTCAAAGTATAGGGGCCAAAATGATATTTAACCTAAAAATAAAGTATTGATATTTATTTATTACATCAATAGAAATTTCAACAAATAATTATACATTATATTTAAACAATAAATTAAAACTTCAATATACTATAAAGTAAAACTTCATTTCATGTGCATATTCTTAACTAGTGTTATAGAGTGAAAATTTAGCCCTGAATCAAAATAAAATAGAAGACAAGGGATGACTAAATTGAAAAAAAATTAAAAATTGCTAAAATCATGGGACATTTTTCAAAAAATTACTCATTAACCACTACATTAGTTAGTAAAAAAATTATATGGCGGTTGTGCATATAATTTTAAAAAATTTAATAAAGGCCATTTACATTGAATATGAAGCAGAGATACCCGATATTGATATCAAGGGTATATTGGTACGACATATTAATGAAATTTAATTATGTAAAAACTCAAATGTTTGAACACTTTTAAAACTATGGTGGTAGAATGACTTATTCCACTAAATATTTTCCAAAAACAATACCTATTGTTTCATTTTAGTTGAGCTACATGTTGAAATCTCATTGTGTATTTCGGCCCTTATTATTTTAAAATTTTCAATTAAGCCCTTGGTTGAAAAGATTTAAAAGAAAAAAAAAAAAAGGAAACGATAGGTGACACTTTACAAGAACATTAGTCAATTGACCGATTATTATGATACATAACTTTCAATTTTTTTGTTATAGGTGAGTGATATGCCTATTTCAACAAATCAAAATATAAAATATTTTACTCTAAATCAATAAAGTCTATTTTGCAACCTCATTATTCTAACAAGTTCATAAAGATTTTATTGGAAAAAACCAAAATACATAATAAAAGATTAGTACCAAATTGAAAAAATGTTCGAAAATAGAGGCTAAATTGGGGGAGGGGAATCACAGCAAGAGAAGTGATTTCCATTCCCTACAAATCTAAGAAAGAAACTAAACTATCATAAAATATTTGACATAGGAAAAAACTGTGGGGGGTTCCATAGGATAAAACATCATTTATTCCAAAACCACTAATAAATAAACAAAGATTATGAACAAAATAAGCTTGCTTACCTCACAAGTTCCTCTGAATGAATTCCCAGATTCTTTCTTCCATGTAGATCCTATCTCGATGCTGACGAGGCATGTGCCGTTCATCCGGGAATATCAGTAGCTCATACGTCTTTCCAGCCGATATGAGTGCATTCACGAGCCTTGCCGTATGCCGGAAGTGTACATTCTCATCAATCATCCCATGCACAAGCAGCAGACTCCCGGTCATCTTCTCTATATGATGCATCACCGAGCTTCGCTCGTAAACTTCTGGATCCCGAGTTGGTAATCCCATGTACTTTTCTGTGTAGAAGGTGTCGTACCCGTCCCAAGATGTAACAGGGGCACCGGATATTGCACATCGGTAGATATCTGGATACCGGGCCAAGCTCATTGCTGACAGAAAGCCACCATAGCTCCATCCATATAAACCAATCTCTCCAGCTCTTGATAGACCTTGTCTGATGAGCCATTTTGCTCCAACCAATTGATCATCTGCATCGATATAGCCGATATTGTATTTCAGAGAAGCTTCAAACTTCAGTCCACGTCGAGCAGTTCCTCTGTTGTCTAACTGCAACCGGAAAACCATTCAAAATGACATCAGATAAAAAAGTTGTTCACAGCATATTTGGAACAGTTTATGGTATTAAACTAAGAACAGACTATCTCACTGAATTTTCAAGGAAGGAAAACTAATGATCCAACACAAACAGGGATAAATTAAACTAAGCAAGGAACGAACTTGCAATTCAAAAGGAATCCAAAACAGGATTTCGTCTACACAAATAACACTACGATTCCGGTGTAAAGAGCTGCATTAAGGACAAACCTTCCACACTAAGATTCCTCTGCTACGCAGATACTGAGCTCTCATGTCCACCGTATTGATCCATGAATCGCAGACTAGTTGTACACTTGGACCACCATATACAATGATTATAGTTTTGTACGGTGGCGGTCCAAATATCATCTCACTAGGCTTGTATAAAGCTCCATAGAGCAGTGTCCCGTCACAGGCCTGTACCTCAACCATCTCTGGAGGCTCAAGATCAAGCCTTTCAATCCTTGGAATTGCAAGTGTTTGCTCATAAATTGGCAAAATGACACTTCCATCTTTCAAGGAACAGAGCAACACCCTCGGGGGAGAATCAAGCGAATCGTGAATGTCAATAAAACTTCCCATACGATGATCGAGTACAACGACATGTTTTCCCTTGCCATGAGTCAGTCTAACAGGTGGCTCCAAAGGTGTGTTCCCGGCAGTAGTTAGTTTGGTACAGTAAAGATGAGATTCAAGAGGCCCATCAAGAGTTCCAGTAAAATAAACAAGCCCGGTTGCCTCGTTTACGCCAGCAATTTGTTCAACCATCCAGTCGCCTTCGGTGATCGGCCCCAAGCACATCCCATGGCCATCATGCAGATAAAGATGTCTAAATCCAGTTTTTTCACTAGCCCATATAAATCCTCCAGAATATTTGCTGATAGTTTTGTCTAATGGTGTGAAACAATCATGTAAGTTAACCCATGAATCTTGTTCTTCTACCAGCAAAACTTTTCTCTCGCCAGTCTTGATATCAAACCTGAGAATTTTCAGCTTAGTATGTAACCTATTCAGAATCTGAGCGATGAGAATATTTTCGTGCATCCAACAGACTCGGGCCAGATATTCCTCTTCTTCTGTTTCTCCACAAAGAAGATCCATCCAAGTAATTGGGCCTCCAGCAACAGAGACAACACCGAGACGAACAACAGCATTGGAAGTTCCTGCAAATGAATAAGCATGGTCTTCTTGTGCATCCGAACCAACTGAGCTTTTACCTTGATGCATGATTCTAAATGGAGGGATCTTTGAAGTATCAACTTGGGTAAAGGCAACATACTTGCTGTCTAGAGACCACCAGTACCCATTTTTCCGATCCATTTCCTCCTGAAAAGAAATATATTTATAAAAATGTGAAAGCGTCCAATTACAATTTCAAATAAAAAAAAACGAAGCATCATTGAAGATCCCAAATTATTTCTAATCTCTTCCAATAGTAAGAACCAAATTATTTCTAATCTCTTCCAATAGTAAGAATTCCACTTCCTTCAGCTTCCAAGCAGGAACGATTTCAAGATTCTGTGTGAAAAGCAGATGCTGGTATTCTTACCTCAGCTATATATTCTGCAAGCCCATGCTGCAGTTTGGAAAAAAGTAAGTGTCAAATTCTAGGGGGAAAACATAGAGTGAAAACATTAAACATTTATACCATACTTGATACATGTAACAGTAATCTAGATGAACATTGTAGTTAAAAAATAAACTTCTTCAACCAAGATGCCAACTGAAAACCTAACCAAATGGCTGTTCCTCCGATAATCACATCAAATTCATACCCATCTAAAACAAAATTCATACAACTCTTGACAGGAAAAGACATCATGCACACTGTTCTGAGCCAATAGCAACACAAACAATAGTAGATGAATTGCTAATTACTAAACTCTAAATGTGAAAAAAGGGTAAGCAATGCACAGTTGAAAGGTGAAAGGGCAGCCGATACTTCCTAACTCCAACTCACAGGTCACCATCCGAAAGCAGAAAGATGACAAAATTAACTTCAATAGAACGCTAGAGTTCATGAAAAATGACTGTAGATTTACCGAAATGTTTCTGTTAGCACCAAAAGTCAACTGTCTCACTTCATTGTATGAAAGATTCATGACATGAAGGTCCCCATCTTTAACAAATGCAAGCACGGACCCATCTGGCGAGAGATGTGGATCCATGATCGGTGAAGAGGGTTTACTGGAAAGCTTAAGCTCTGGGGTTGAGCGAAGAAAATCCTGAATATAAATCTGCATTGAAGGAGAATGTCAAGTACAAAGATATTGAATCAGAACAAGATTCTTTATTTCAAATAATTTCACAAAAACAATTCATAATCAGTAACTTTAATGAGATAAAAGAGCTAACCCCAGCAGGCAGAGGCACCATAATTGCTTTCCTTTTGGTGCTTGATTTCACCCATTCATACCGAGTTACTCCTAAACCGCGTTCCCTCAATCTTTCTCTCCTCAGTTTCTCTTCTGGAGAAATATTACACTCATCCAGCCCACCATCAGGAGGACTGAAAACCAACTCCTGTGTGCCAGTTTTGATATCGAAAGCAAAAACCTTCTTATTCAAAGTACAATCAGGACTAAACAAGTAAGTGACAAAACTATCATCTGGACTGAAAGTTATCGAAGTGGGCGCAACATATCCTGGCAATGGATACTGTACAATCTCTTCAACTGGGAAAAGGAAGGAGTCATCCAAACTCTGAGCAACGCTAGAGTTAGTGACAGTCATGTTGTTCGAAAGTGGCCTTGAACGCTTCAAATTCTTGTGCTTACTGTCCTTGTCAACTGATTGCATTACACCGAACATACTGGATTACAACCACCCTTAACAGAAGAAAGAAGAAACAAATAATCTAATAAATGCCAAATGCATTGGAGTAAATATGTTTGCTTGTAATTTATTTGGTCAGTGGAAAGAATATATGGAGGAAAAAAGAGAGAATTTTTTTTTCTTTTTTCACCAATATTATTATTATTATTATTATCATTCATATGATATGAAAGCATCCATATGTCAATCAGAAGAATGAGAGAAACAAATAGGGGAGGGAGACAGATTGAAATAATGACTGATTGAGATGAATAAAGGGAAGCAAAAGCAGGTTGCACTGGATTTTCAGATCAAGAAGCCCGGGATGTTAATATCAAATAAAGGGCTTTAAATGGGCTTAAAACACATTTTACTCGAAATCGGATACAGGAAAATTCAATCATTTTGAATTGCAACTTCATAGACCTAACGATTATAATAGAATTGATAGTTAGCTTAGATACAGGACCATGCAATCATTTCAGATTACAATTTCATAGAGCAAACATTCATTCTTGTCAAAGAATTGCTTGATATTATCTTCAAGGCAGAACTTTAGAAAGTAAAAGCAGGAATCAAGTAAATTTCAAAATGGATAACCCTTTAATTGTTCGTTACCAACAAATGGGGCAAATATCACATGATCGTGCAAACCTATTAGCCAAAATTTTACATAAGTCTCAAGATAAGATAGATACCTTAACAAAATTCAGTTTTAGATGGAACATGATTCTCCAAAACCTCTATAGCAAATGAAAGCAAATGATGGACATGGATTAAAGAATTCCAGTTCCGGAATTTCAGAGTTCTTCAACAGCCAAACAAAGAGAGGAAAAGATTAATGAAATTAAGGACTATAGTTTATCAAATTATTACATTTTAAGAGAAGCTCGAATAATAAAAAAATGTAATGAATCACCCATGGGATCCAATCAATGCAATGAAAGTTCAATCAACACTTCTTCAGTAGACCAAAATCCACTACGAATAAGAATCTTTGGAATCAATGATAAAATCAGAAACTCGACATCAAAAGTTAGAAGCACTTTCTTTTTGTCAAGACCTCGATTCGAACAAATCAATCAGACCTGAGAAGCAGATGAAAACGATCAACCAATAAAGCGATGAGAATTCAGATTCCAGAATTAAGAATGAGGACCAGATTCCACGAAACCAGCAATTTCCCAAAAGAAAAAAAAAAGAGAGAGAGAGATCGGAAACTGGGACATTTTGGGTTAAACGTTTGACCATCCAAATTCAGAACCTACAATTCGAGGAACAACAAGAAACCCATGATTCGAAACAGTGTAAAGTTTCGTAGTCTTATTGATCAAACACAAAGCACAAACATCCACAGGAGAACTCGTAATCGCATGCGTTAAAGTGAAAATGACCCACTTGACTTTGAGAACAGAGAAAGGAATTTGAGAGAACAGATTGAAGAACACTTTCTTCTAGTTAATGAAAAGTAATGGGAAAAAGCAGTTTCCAGTTCCAAATAGAATTGTGGGAAAGAGGGTTTTGTCGTTCTGGTTCGAAGAGCAAAATCAAAAAGAATCAATGAGGATCATCCATGGCGAACAGTAAACGAAACCCATAAAAATTCTTAAATGGGGATATAGAAAATGAAACTAAAAAATCCACTCACCTCTTGTTTCTGTCTCTTTCTCTGTGCCCATTATCTCTTAATCCATCTTAATCATCACAATATATAAAGAAAAGAAGAAAAGAAAAATTCTTCTCTCTCTGTTTGTCCCTTTCTCAGTAATGTAAATAGAAAGAGAATACAACAAAAGGAGAACTTTCCCAGAAGTTTTGCTTCAAAGAGAAACAATACAAAGAAAAGAGAGGAGAGACTAAATTTTTTTTTTCCTAATATATATATATATATATATATATATATATATATATATATATATATATATATATATTGTATTTTTTTTTTTTGAGAAGATAATTTTATTTTATATTAATAAATTTTTGTTACTTTAGAAAAAAGTAATACAAATTTAGATGGGAAACAATTACTACTGATGAGTTTGGATTTTTTTTTTTCTTGTTTGGTGATTTAAAAATATAGAGTTCAAAACAATAAATTCAATGGAATAATAGAGTTACATTCTATGTTTGCAAATAGAGTTGGTATTCTTTGTTATGGTGTGTTTTAATATGATTTTGTTTGCATATTTAGAAACTATATCTATAACCCAAAAACTAGTGTGAGACAAATATTTTCTAAATCTTTATTAACATCACATATCACATATCTTCCCAAGATGCAACAGATTCGTCAGATTTAGTAAATAATGTTTAATTGATTTATTTTGTAAATATTTTTGGATTTTAGTTTAGATTTCATTCTTAATTTTAAATTTGTTATCATCTTAATTAAGTTGCAAATTTGATCTTATAGTTTAGGTTAGAATTTAAGTTTCATAAATGATTCTGGACAATGAGAATTTTATCAAACCATAGGATTAGGAGGCTTTATAGAACTAAATTCTAACTTTATGGGTAGATTTGAACAAAAGGCCCTTTACAGCAAAATCACACATAAGGCCCAATTAAGCATGAGAAGAGCGGAGTACGCCCAAATTGACTTGCTCGGCCTAGGCCTAGGCCTAAGCCAAAGATGAGGCTGAAGTTAAGCCTCCCATTCGATGTATGGGGAAGAAAACAGTTTGGGTCAAAAACTCAAATGACCTCCTTGGTGTTGGCATTAGGCTCAATCGACACCGATGCCAAAGATGAGGTTGAATTCAAAGTCTATTCATTTGAGGAATGGAGTATGCTGAATGCAAATCTTAGACCATTTGACTCGAGAATTAACTTAATATAAGTCAAAAACTACATTGTAAAAATTTATTCTCATCTTTAAAAATCTTGCTACAACCAAAAAAACCTCTTAAATTGTTTTCAAACTATAAAGATCAAATTTATAATTAAAAATAGCATTTTAAAGATGGTTTTAAACCTTGAAATCCTTTTTTCTTTTTTTTTCTTTATGAAAAAATTTTAAGTCATTTTAGAAGTAGACTTCTCATATTCACACTTGAAAACATCATAAATTTGCAACATGTTTCAATGGTACACGCAAAGGCCAAAAACTCCACTATCATTATACATTATCTTTCCATTAAAAATATCACATCGATTTTTCGAAGAAAAAAAAAATCATATCAACCTTTAAAATGTCGTTACAAAAATAATGTAAGGAGTGACATATAATATACGGTATAGACTTAGCATTATAATTCATTATAAATGTGACGATACACTTTGAAAATGCATCTTCAAAGTCCAACAAAGGTACACCACGTGGATTAAAACCTAGCCATGTCCTTTGATTTGACAATGAACCTCACTTTTCATTTGTACCCATCGTATTGATTATATTCCAACCAAATCTATATGCAAATTTGAAAGGTGCAGAATTCATTCTTCAAATTTTTATGATCAATTTAATAGGAACTTAATGGTTAATACATTATATTCTTGATCGGTTTAAATTTCCAACCCACATAATAAATTAAAAAGAATGATTACTTGGTTTTCAAAATTTATATATATAAGAGTTTAAATTATAATTAGTATATTATATATGATTTTGGATAAAATCAGACATGTATAAGTTAATATATTAATTTGTACAATGAATTCATTAAGGTCTATCAAATTTTAATCGAAACATCAACTACCCGTTTGGATTAATTTAAGGAAGAAGTGTTTATAAAAAAACTCATTTTTATTTAAACTCTTTTGATAATTTTTATTTAAACTCTTTTGATAAAGAATACAATTTAAAATCCATTTTTAGGAGTTGCCAACCATTACAATTTTTTTCAATTTGACTTATTTTTTAAATTAAACACTTGAAATTGTATTCTAAACACACCATAAATTCCATTAGATTACACTCATGAGTTTTTATTTGAATAATTATTAAACAATAAGGAAAAAAAAAGAATTTTCTTATAAACTCAATGAATTATAAAACATATTTATGATATATCCTTTTTTTAAAAAAAAAAAATGGCATAGTGAAGACTTTTGTTAAAAAACGTGAAGAGTGAATTAGTGGAAGTTATAAAGGTCAAATTTGGAATATTTAATGAGTAGAATTGAAATTTTGTGATAAAAATGAATACTTCCCAAAATTTTAAGGTAAATTTTATTTATTTATTGGAAGAGTTGGACAAAGAAAATCAATTTGATATTGAATGTACGGTCAAAACGAGGTCCCAAGTTTTGACAATGAGATGATGACGTGTACAATGCCAAGTCAGCGCGAAAAAACAATGACAATATTTTTTTTAACTCTGTGCACTTTGATGAAAAGGATAACTTTGTGAAATAATGGGGAAAAAAAATGAAACAACCTCAGTCATTTTTCAATAATAGAATTGTCAGAAATAAAGATAACATTCTTTAGTCCCTAAAACTTAAGAATAGGTGTCTATTTGATCATAATAATTTGGAAACAAAAACATTAGTCTATCAAAGTTCAAAAATAGTTCTAAATAATATTCAAATAAACTTGGTGTTAGTTGACTAATTATAAAGCGACGTGACAATACTAGAGAGTCAAATAGAAACATAATGCAAAATTCAAATGACCTAATGTAGAAGTAGAATGATAGGAGAAAAAAGTGTTGCCTAAAATAAAATGTTATATCCTTTTATTGTTAGTCGACAGTCAACTTAATTCAACAACCATTTTTATAGAGGATAATACTTGAATCTATCCTAAGATGCACTCATTCTCATCACTCACATCAAAGACAAATTATAATTGAAGAATTGGTAAAACGCACAAAGATAGGCGTTGCTAGGATATTTTTCTTTTCAAAATCTATAAACTAAGGTCCCGTTTGAAAATCATTTGATTTTTTGTTTTTATTTTTCAAAATCAAGCCTATAAGTATTGCTTCACCTCCACATTTCTTCCTTTGTTATCTACTTTTTACCAATGGTTCAAGAAACCAAACCAAATTTTGAAAACTAAAAAAAGTAGCTTTTAAAAGCATGTTTTTTATTTTAATATTTGGCTAAGAATTCAACTATTGTACTTAACAAAGATACAAATCAATGTAAGAAATAAAGAGGAAATATAATTAATTTAAAAATTTAAAAAAAAAAAAGGAAATATAAATAATTTAAAAATTTAAAATAAAAAAAAAACTCAAAAAATTAAAAGGACCTAAAAACAATTAGAACATTTTTAAATTAAAAAAAAAAAAAAAAAAAAAAGTTACCCAATAAGCCTAAAATTTTTATTCTCCTGAAAATGTGGAATCTCTCAAATACACTCTTTACCAATATGGCACTGTCTAACATCACCTCAAAGTCCAATCATTCAAAATCATTATTCTAAACCATAATCTAAAAAAAATAACAAATAAACTCAACAATTTAAATGGTCCTAAAAACAATTAGAACATTTTTAAATTAAAAAAAAAAAAAAATACTAAGACTAAGAGATAGACAGAGCATATTTTAACCCTTTCTTTTTTAATTACTGTGATAAGAAAAAGTGACCAATACAAACCGCCATCCCATCTGATTACTGCAAGGCAAGAGAACCATTGTCTTCTCTGTCAAGAACATAAGTTTCTATAAATTTAGATAGCAAGCACTAAAAAAATGCCTATTCCAGAGAGGAACTACAGATGCAGATGCCATGCCACTGCCTATTCCATACCTTTGAAAATTTTCAGCTAAACCGTAAGATATTTACCTCAAAAATGCAATAAGAAGCTTATACATTTTTGCAGATTTAAATATTGCAGTTGACTGCTCTCACAGTAGTTCCTCCCCCAAGTTGTTCAGTGGAAGACTTGGTTCTCTACTGCAAATTTCATCGTGGTGTCAACCTCTCTGGCTTGGCGGAGAGTTGTTGCTGTAATATTACACAGTCAAAATAACATTCAGAATATTACACCACTGTTAAACACAAAGTTTTGGGACTATAAGCAGTTACTATACCAGATCTCAGACAGCAGCTACATCAATCCAAAAAGCTTTACTTTGATCAATATATCTTATATCTCCTAAAACTTTGAGTGTAACAACATGCTGATATTTTCAATATTATAGCAGGCAATTTAACAGGTGCATTCAAAGCATGTGCTCCAGTTAAAGGAAAGTGGGGTATGATAGGCAACAAAGTTGATCTTTGTAAATGTCAGGTCATAAGATTGAATTTCCAGATCAAAGTACAAATTTTCCAGCACAAAATAATCACAATCATTCAATTATAGAGATTTTAAGGGCCATAAATGATTGTACAAACGAAACTGAATTGTGAATTGGCAGAGCTGAGGGTATTACAAGTAAATTATCTTAGTAAGAGGAAAAAATAAATGGACTATGAATTATAAAATCCGAAGTCTAATGCTTTTTTATGAATACCAGCTAGTCTAAATAAATTTATTCCAAAGGACTTATGGCATAACCACCAACTCTAAGAACTCGTTAACAGGTACTGACGTAGCAAATCAAGAAATTATCAGGTGAGCAACTTTTCTTGGCTGATAACTAGAGTTCACGTCTATCCCTTACCTCTGGCCTTCCCTTGGTGGAAACCCAGTATGCTTTTTGGGATTGTCCAGGGGATCCTTGGACAATGTTAAGGTTAGAATGGCAAAGTGGAACTTTCCTATTTCTATGTCTGGTAAGCTCACCTTGGCTCAATCAAATCTCTTCAAAAGCTCATTTAAAATTTAGAAGTTTTTTATCATCAATATCTTGATAGGGAATGTTTTTGTAAGCTCTTATTGGGCAAGGGATTCCCCTTCCACCGCTTTTCCGTTTTTAATGAAATTCATAAGTAAGAAGAATATAAACAATAGAAGATCAATGACTGAGTTCACCACTTCAATAAACTGCTACCATTACTCAAAAGAAGCGGTAGAAAAATGGAGAAGAAGCAGAAGAGGAGAGTCAAAATCTCCAAAAATGAAACAAATGAAATATATTGGCTAGAAATGTAGTGGTTCAAGAACATTTAAGCCTGAAGTTTTATCTCTGATTCAAAGGGGTGCGAGTTTCTCCCAAAAACCAATTATGTTGTTCGTTAAATTTTAGATCTCACCTGAGCTGCGTATGATGAGCTTTCAGTCAGGAACTTTAGAAACTCTGCCTTTTTCCTGTCAAAATTGAGCTTAGTATTGTCCAGTAATGATTGTTCTCTCCTTATATCTTCAACCATCTTTTCCTTTTTCCACTTGAGTTCTTTAATCTGCCTCTCAGATTCAATATAATTTTCAGGTAGGCTTGATTTCATGGAGGCCTTTGGGAATCTCAACTGAACATCTTCCCTGTCATCAAACAAGCAAAATTTGAGATTAACACTAGATAAAATCCAAATTTTAACTGAACAAAAATACATCCACAAGCCATAACAAAAATCCAGCCTAGCACATTACACAGTTTCGCATGAGGAATTTTTGGAAAAAGATAGACAACATTTCATGGTAGTTTTTACCAATAGGCTATAGCATTAAAAAACGGAAGAACTATCACTTGGAATCCTAAACATGTGAGTAGCACAAAAATCTTAAGACGTATTCCATCATTTAGCATGGACCACAAATATGGAGGCATCCAATTAGGTCGATTGAAAAAAGGCAATTACAAATAAAAAGAGATTAATCTGTAAAGTGCAGTCTACTAAATGATTCAGACAAACATGAAATACAATTTCGAAAGAGAGCTTCATACTGATTGCCCAAGAAAAAAACACCAGTAGCTTTAATCATTCCTCCATCTAAAGAAAGTGCACCATCACTAATGCAAGGGAGAGCTTGTAGCATGTCTGCTCTGGTTTTATAAACTTGAAGACGAGAAAAGAGAGAATAGAACAGGGTCTCCCTGAGACCATATCCATTGGCTGCGAGACAAAACAAGTGTGTGCTATCAATATTGATCATGTTAACAGCAAAGCCAAGAAAGCCAGGTGGACACTCCCCGTTAGGTAATCTTGGCTTTAGAAGGTCAAGCCTCCTTTGTGGGTCATTGGCAATAAAGTCACCAGCATATGGTCTGCAAAAAATATATATATAGACACATTTAGCATTCTCATGGATTAAAATCATAGATAAATAAAACCTCCGAAGAATGTTTACAAACTTAAAACTCCAGAGTTTCAAACAGAGACAGCATATAAGATTAATGCCTCAAATGTTCAAGACAAATTACGAGAAACCGGCCATCCAAGTTCCTCCCAATTGAAGCACCAAGACCATGAAGGCCAAGACTTTTGTTTATGCAACCTTCCTTGTCATATGTTTCTAGCACCTTAACACCCTCGTATGTTCTACAGACAATTGCCAGCATAGTTTCCATTCCCAAGTACTCAGAGAGCAATCTGCAATTGTTTTTATTAACAAAGAAAAAAAAAATAGTCATGCAAGTGCAAAACTGTATATATTGTTTGTTTGGTGATTTAATGGAACTCTCTGATAATAACAAGCAATTCATAACAGGAAGAACAAAAGGCACACGCTAAAGCATTTAATTTCACTTATGCTTTCTCCATCATTAGAAAGAAAATTAAATGGTATGGTAACTCAATGAAAATTAACTGAATTGACTCACAACAAATTCCATATTCCCAAGTAGATGGAGACAAATAAAAGAAAACTAGAAGTCAGACGGACCTGCTAAGATTATCATCATCAACTTTTCCAAGCCGAGCAACAATACCTAATACATCCTTGGTCAACATGAGGTTGTAAGCCTGAATACCATGATGTGTGCTCAATTTACATATAATGCTAGCAGCAGACTTCTCCTGGCGCATAATCTGTTCCATCGTTTCCTCATCATTTTGAGGATGGGAATGAACCTCGTTTTCGGCCACAGGTGTGCCAGAAGAATGATACTTTCCTAGAATAACTGAAAGAAAATTCTAAGTGGATAACAGATACTAAAGAAAATAAGTAGAATTCCAGACACAAATAGTGCGAGGAAAAGAAAACCAACTCTACATGTCTAAGAATCTAATGTGGAAGAAAAATCACCCCATGCATGTTGAAATTTAAATGTATAATATAAACCCCACAAAGTTCAAACCATGCATAGAAATATCACCAGAGCTAATATATCGTTTTTGATGCAATGCTTGACAAGGCCAATCACCTTGGTGGTAAATAACAAAGGATCGCAAGCACGTTATCTTGCCCACATCTCCCAATTTTAGAACAAATTCACTTCCGAACAACTATACCTTGCAAGTCGAGGATGGATTCATCTAATTTGTTTTTCTGAGTCTTGAGAAATTTAATGTTGTCCTCATGCTGCTTTATTTTCATTCCAAACGTCTGTAGATCCTCTTCAAGTTTCTGTAGGAATCAAAACAATGACGCATGAGACTCGTAGTATACTAGCCAAGCATACACAAGCAAAAACCACAGTGAACCAAGAATCTAAAACATGCTCCCCCAGTTATGCATTATTTATCCATACAACCGATATCTGAAAACAAACATGCACTAAAAGGGAAGCAAGACAAGAAATTGAAGGAGAAAAAGAAACCCAAATGAGTAGAATGAGACCTTGGAGTAGTTGAAGATGTATTCGGCATGTGGGAAGCTCCCATTCTGCGTATCATTCCTCACAGCTAAAGACTTGTCGTTCTGATCGACTTGCATATACTGCGTAGAATCTTGGGCAGGGGAGGTCGGTATCCGAATAGCCAGCTGCCAGAAAGAGTAAAATTAGAAGGCAAGGGCGTGGAGAAATTCAGGGAAGAAAAACAGAAAAAATCAAACCCAACAACCTCTCCACTCCCAATTTCTTTAAAAAAGGACTCAAACCCAAGAAACTTTTTAACAGAAAAAATGAAATTGTAGGCGTAGGAGTACAGAATCATGGGAGTTGCAGATAGAAAATTTCGTCAGAGTTTGGGAGAAAGCAAAGAGATATGGTAAGGGAGAGAGAGATGCCTGCATATTGTTCGGGTGAAACATGGCCGGGTGATGTGATGAGATGAGAAATTGAGAAATTGAGGTTTGATATGTGAATGAGGAATGGAAGAACAAGAGAAAGGAGTGTTCTTGTTGTTGTTGTTGTGTGTTCCTCCACGCTCCGGCCTCCGGCCTCCACCTCCTGGCTTCGCTGTGGTTGTGCAGCAGTCCAAGGTCAAATGCCCAATTCGATTCGATGCTTCCTCTCTTTCTCTTTCACTCTTTTCTTTTCCTTTTTTTCCTTTTTTTCCTTTTTTTTCTTTTTAATTTTTATTCATCCTTTTGTCATAAATCATGATGTTCCTTCCAACTCAGCCTCATAAACTTTTTTTTTTTTTTTTAATAATTAATTAACTAATTAATCTCGTAAACGGGCTTAGGCCCAATGATTGGCTCAAGTTCAGTTAGACCAACTCGACCCAATATAAATTACAAAAATCATTATAAAGATGTAATTAAAAATTAGAAAATTTTCAAATTATATATTTCACAAATATCCATTTGAAGAAAAATTTCAGCGTTATCATAGCTCAAAATTCTAAATATTTTTTATTCCAAATTTAACCTTAAGTTGTTGATTTTTATATTTTAATGATATACCTAGATTTAATTTTTTCTATATTTTAGATATTCATTAAATGTGTATATTTGATTAAAACAATTTTTTTTCTTTATCATCTCTTCATCGTGTAATTTCTATATATATGTGTGTTTTTTTTAAATCTTGTGTACTTTTTTTTTTTGGGTTTGAATTAAAGCCATATTATTAATTAGACTTCGTATTTATGAAATATAAACATGGAATGAAACAAAATTACAGCCTTCCAAGGAGGAGGAAGGCAAATCATAGCTCAAAAAAGAATTAAGAAAATGAGACACAACCAGATTGGCTAGTGAGTGTACATCCAAATTACTAGACCTTGAATACTTAGCAAAATGGATGTTCTCAAAATCTTCAGCTAGCTTTAGAACACAACAAACAATAGATTTAATATCTGAGAGAGTACTACCAATCTTGTAAAGGGTTGCGAACGCTTCAGCAAAATCATATTCTACCAAAAGCGACAAAATGACAATTTCGAATTGAAAATGGAGAGCTTTTAAACCTTCCTTGATAGCCTTCATTTCCAGCACTTTAATCTTCCGATGCTTGCCAATAGAAAGACAACCTCCTTTAATCAAAGAACCATAAAAGTCAAGAATAGTAGCTTATGGGGTTCTATAATGTCCCATATGTTTAGTGTTATTGGTGAGCTAGTTGTTAGTTGGGTTCAGTGGCTTAATATGAAGTTATCTCTCTCAAAGAAAAAAAAAACATAGAAGAAAACAATAATATATAGTTCATATTATTATATCCCACATTTATAAAATTTAAACTGTGCGATGAAACAATAATATATATTTTATATTGATTAGAATACTCTAAATCTATGGAATATAAACATAGAATGTAACAAATATATATAAAAAAAAAATTACAAATATAAACTTACCTTGTAAAATTAAGGGGAGAATAAAATTAAATTACTATTACGCCCATTGTGATAGTTTTGTAATTAAAATTCGAAAATTGGAAAAAGATAAATAGTCAATATTTTTCATAATTGTTGACTTCTTTCTGTAACACCCTTCTTCTTCCTATATAACTATTAATATAAAAGTATACTAGCAACTCCAAATGATTTATGGACTCCGAACCTGCTCTTCTAAAATTAGGAAATTTTATTTTTATTTTTCAAATTTTCTTTCTTATAAAAGAATACCCTAATAAATCTTTTTTTTTTTCATTAATCGATATATTAAAAGTTGCAAAGCGTTGGAGAGAAAAATCGACGATGATAGAAGATATAATTTTTTTTTTTCAAATTTTGAATTTTAATTATAAAACACTTCACTAGCTAGAATAATGATGTGAAATATGGCTTAGATGTAAAATTAATGTGTTTTATGATAATTTTGAAATATAAGTTCCAAATGGTCTATTGCTGTAGTTAACTTATAAAAACACCACAATCTCATAAAGAAGCTTAGTCGCTTAGGCCTAAAGGTTGGCTCAACTTCAGCTTGATATCCAATTTTGACCCAAAACTAAAAATTGACCAACTCAATTTGGTTCAAGTTAATTTGTCTATTACTTTTCTTAAAAACGGTTTTAAAAAATATTTAGATAACATAGTTAAGTTTATTGAAAAAAAAAAAAAAACAATGTTAAAAACTTATAAATTTTTTTAATGGGAACTAACAAAATATTTTTAATTAAAATACTAAATGAAACTTAAGAAAATCAATAATTTTAGCCAGTAAAATAATTAAAACATCAAAATTATAAAACAAAAATAGAAATTCAATATGTTTTAAAAATATTTAATTACGAGAATCTAAAAAATATGTATTTTTTTAATAATTAAACAAACTAATCTTGACCGGGCGATCCAAACGTTGATCTAATGAGTAAGTCGAAGTTTCAACCACAAACTTAGGTATAAAAGGTTGAATTGACCTATGTCAGCCCCAAATAGTGTCTTAAGCTCAATGAAAATTGTTTAATATGTTTTTCATTTATAATAATTTTTCTAGAATTTAGTATATAATAATTGTCCTCTGTTTTATTCTGAATTCTTTTTTCAGAATAAAATTTTACAAATATCCTATTGCGAGGTGGGGGTTTGAGAAATAAACATAAAAATAATAACGAAAATTAGATGCAAAGATAATTGGTATTTACGAGAATTTTTGTAGATTTAGCTGCACTTGAAAGTAGTTGAGATATCTTGTTTGTTGGGTTAGGTAGCTAAAGTCCAAATAAAATCACCTCACATTATCATTATTAATCAACATTATTCGCTTAATTAATGTAAGATAAAATCATTTAAAAAATAAATACATATCTTCTTCTATAATGTTAAATTTAAATACGTTTCACTAAAATTTAGATTAGTAATAGTTAACATGTACTCATTCTCTTAAAAGTTGGAGTTAGTGAGATGTCCTCCTCCACTATCGTATTACATATGTTTCAATTTATAATAGCATAATATTCATTTATAAAATAACTTTGATTATATTAATATAGTTACTTAAATATTCGTTTTATTCATTAATATAAATTAACAAACAATAATTTATCCGATAAATTAAAAAAAAATAATAATAAAAGTTTAAAAGTATCTATAGACATGTTGTCCCTTATTTTAACGGAGTTTCTTGTGTGAGATTAACATTTCAATAAAGTAGCCATACATATTTATTAAATTAAGATTACAATGTAATTTAGATTTTTATTTTAAAAAAAAAAAATGTAAAAATGACTAAAACCAGATGATTAAAGAATCTTTCAATTTTTGCTATGTAATTATTAAACTAATTGATAATTTATTTTTAACAATTTTGCGTGGATATAATGAGGGATGGGACCAATGGAAGACCAAAAAAGACAGACCAACTCATAATTATATCATAATATTGCTTTGTGACCTAATTAGGTAATGTTTGTGTCTTAAGCAAATGAAAATTATAGAAATGAGAAATATTATTTCTAGAAGGAAGAAGGAAGAAGGAAGATTATGAACAATTGAATTGCATATTTTAGGGTATTATGGGTGGTTTTGGTGTTAATTTGGATTTTAAATTAATGTTAATATGATATTTGAATGTGTTGTTAACAACCAAAAAGTGGGTGAGTTGATAGATAGAGAGCCTAGAGGGAGGGAAGCAGTATTGTAAGTAGTGTATTAAAGAAAGAAACCGCTCCCACTTGTGAGGTCCTTAAATTGGTTATTTGGTAAATGGCATTGGCATTTCGGTTGCCGCCCACTCATTAATGATGAATTAATACTCCTCCTTAGTCCTCACATCTGACATCACAATAAAGGATATGTATTCTTATTATTAACATATTATTATTATTCTAATGGGTAAGAAGGGAGGCAGCTGGTTCTTTGCTGTGAGAAAGGCCTTCAAACCTTCTCCTCTCACCCTTCCTCTAACTAAGGTAATTCTTTATATTCCATTTCATTCTTTCACCTCCAAATCAGAAAAATATATATGCCATCCTCACTTTCTCAGCTTTCTATTTTTTTAAAATCTACCAATTATGCAATTCTTTTTTTTTTTTTTTTTTTAATTTTTAAAAATTAATCTTAGATGTTTTAATCCCTAATCATCTAGTGTTTAATAGGTATTAATTTTGTATGTTTCAATATAATATCTAAACACAAAATTAAAACTCTACGGGACATTAATGACTAAGTTTTGTTATTTAATCTGCATACTCTGTAGAAATACGAAGAAGAGGGTCCTGAAGTTGTGTCCTTACACCATTTTCCAGCAGTCGAGAGCTCTCCTGAGAGCACCAATTCTACGCCATTAACATCCACTGATAGGAACCATGCGATTGCAGTCGTCGCCGCCACTGCTGCAGCGGCCGAGGCTGCAGTGGCGGCAGCTCATGCGGCAGCAAAGGTCGTTCGATTGGCTGGCTATGGTCGCCCATGCTCTAAGGAAGAAAGAGCTGCAATTGTTATTCAATCTTGCTTTAGAGGTCACTTGGTAATTATGATTAACTCTTTAATTAATTTCTTCCATCCTAAGAAATTATTGCTCTCACCATCATTACCAAACAAAATTAAAGCATTTGACTTGCTTTTTAAAAAAGCAACTGAGATGTATTTCATTGATTGTGGTAGAAGAATTGAAATATTTGATCTCTTAAATCGAGAATATCATTGTATGATCATGTTAGTTATTCTTTTTCTATTATTAAGTTCTCGTTTTTATAATATTTTTTTTTCAACAACTTTATCCATATTGATGCGAAAAAAAAAACAAAAAAACAAAAAAACAAAAATCTGTTTTGTGCATATTTTTCTTTTCGATTCAGTCTCTGTCCCCCTCACAATCTCTAACTAGTCTTTCTTTTTTGTAATACATAATTATCATTTTTTGTGATTTCGAAATTTTATCAATGTTTGCTAATTATTCGAAAATAACTTCTATAAGGATAAACTAAAACCCATGCTCTACACGTTTCCATGAGCAATTTTGTTATTCAATCTTTATGCAGGCTCGATGTGCCTTGCGAGCATTGAAAGGTTTGGTAAGACTGCAAGCATTGGTCCGAGGCTATAATGTACGTAAACAAGCACAAATTACAATGCGATGCATGCAAGCACTAGTTCGTGTTCAAACTCGAGTTCGAGCCCGCAGACTTCAACTAGCACACGACAAGTTTCAAAGAAAAGTTGAAGATGTCGAAGAAGAAGAAGAAGAAGAAGAAGAGGAAGAAGAAGAAGAACGGTTCAAACAGAAACATGAGAAGTTAAGGATTTCACATAAAAGATTTGAAATGGAAGCTCAAAATATAGAGAAAAATAAAAGACTTTCTGTAATGAAACATGAACCTGGTCTGGTTTATGAAGGCGAAAACCGGCGTAGAAGCCAATGGGGTTGGAGTTCGCTGGACCGCTGGATGTCGTCTCAGCCTTCCCATGTTCACGACGACATGTCGGAGAAGACTGTTGAGATGAACTTGGACTTGGGCCCAAACTCGGCCCATCTTCCGAGCTACATGGCCCCAACTCAATCGGCCAAGGCGAAGGCCCGAAATCTGAATGCAGTTAAACCGCAGAGCCCACTTTTGAGCCCATCAACGAGGAAAAGTTGGGCTCCTGACTCGTCAAGTTCTACTGTTAACCAGGCTCAATACGGCCCAATAATCAAAAGTAAAGTGAGAAATACCCAATTACATGGTAGTGGTATTACAGACCAAGACCCAGATTACTATGATGGTGAAGAGTGGCCCTTTCCTCTTGGAGCCCATGGTTGGAGATGATTTGGTAAAAGTATGCCCATTAGCAGGCCCATATTTGTTTGCTGAATGTTATTTATTGGGTGTGTATTTCATAAAAATATAATAGAGTGTTTCTCCGATATCCCGCTTAATGGACGAAACATTCATTAATTAATTATCATATTAAAAGTCAATAATTCAGAATTTGGGTCAGCCTCTCGTTGAAGTTGAGTGACTCAATTTGCTCGTTGGCTGTCAGGCATGCTCCTGGTCCAATAAACTCAACAAATATGTTAAAGAGGTTATCTAATTATTAGATTTCTAACGAAAACAGAACGAGACTAACACCACTATAAATATACTATTATAATCCGTGTAAAGGTAATTTGACTTATACTCTCGAACTTTTATATTCTTTGACCCTTTGACTTAAGTATCAAGGTTTGTGTGGTAAGGACCACACTGGTGTGCGTATTTTCTCTTTTGCATTCCACTTTTATCTTTTTTCTTTTAAACAAAATTTATTGTTGATATCACGTGAAAAGTCAATTGCATTTTCTCTATCTTTAATTTGACATCAACAATATACATCAAATTTAAAAGTTTGGTCATCTCTAATCAAAGTTTAATTAGAGACGATTTTTTTTTTCAATTTAAACTCGATGTTTTTATTTATGTGGCCGAAATTTATGATGTTATGTTTGGGTATGGCCCTTTTTTTTTTTTTTTAAAAAAAAGATATTAATTTTTTTTTTTATTATCTACATTTTTTAAAAAAAAACCGTCTCAAATTTTAAAAATTTCCTAATCACAACTTTTAGCAACTAATATTTTTAAAAAACTTTTAAAAAAAAAAAGAAAGCCTTCGCCTACCAAATTTTTTTTCTTTTTTTTTAAACTATTTATATTTTTAAAAGAAAAGGGGCCTTCCCCTCCCATTTTTTTTTTTTTTAAAAAAAAGATATTAATTTTTTTTTTTATTATCTACATTTTTTAAAAAA
The DNA here is from genome assembly GCA_031780015.1 of Citrullus colocynthis. Lineage (NCBI taxonomy): Eukaryota > Viridiplantae > Streptophyta > Magnoliopsida > Cucurbitales > Cucurbitaceae > Citrullus > Citrullus colocynthis. The sequence continues at coordinate 2,181,240 of QLSR01000191.1, forward strand.
AAACCGTCTCAAATTTTAAAAATTTCCTAATCACAACTTTTAGCAACTAATATTTTTAAAAAACTTTTAAAAAAAAAAAAATTAATATCTTTTTTTTAAAAAAAAAAAAAATCCATTTATGAAAAGAATAAATAAATAATAGATAAATAAATTGGTAGGCGTAGGCCTTCCTTTATTTATTTCGACTTGTCGGTTGTTGGCTTGTTTTTCACATTTTTCAATGTTTCATTTCAGTTTCTTTTCATTAGATTGAACTTGAAAAATAAGAAGTGAATTTCTTTTCTACATTTATTTATTTTTTTCCTTTTGATTTTGGTATAAATGTAGTTTCCTCAACTTAATTAATTTCTTCGCTAAATTTCAACAAATAGAATAACTTACCAAAATAATCTATAATTTAAGAAAAAAATATTAAACTATTTATAAATATAGCAAATTTTCACTTTCTATTTGTAATAGTTCGTGATAGACCCAAATAGACATATCTGTGTCTATCTGATAAAGTGATAGATGTTTATCTGAGTTTATCATAGATAGAAAGTAAAATTTTGTTATATTTATAATTATTTTCAACATATTCTCTACTTTTGAAAACATCCCTTAATTTTATTTCTAATTTGTTTACAATGTGGGAGCTAACACTCTTTATTATATAGATGCATCATATGGACATGGTCATTCAAACATAACTCTAACAAAAAGTAGAGTTGGTGTAAAAATTGTTTAAAATTAAAAATTATTTTTTTTTAAAAAAAATCTTGTATAAAAATCTGTTTCCTTGATTTTCTTAAAAAAAGAAATCTGCTTAGTTGATTATATATATTATATGATCTGTTTTCCAAAACAATTAAAGTTATTTTTCTTTTAAGAGTCAATTATTTTTTTGGTTGGAATCAAAATTACATTTCAAAAGTTTTAGATGTCCTTAGTTTTTGAAATTCTCATGGAAAAACATCCTTTTATTTATATTTTATTTTTGAACTCTTTGTTTTTTTTCTTTCATATATATCTCTTCTTTATTTATATTTTATAATTAAAATAAATATTATCAACTATATATATATATCATTTTTTATATCATATTTGTTTTTATTTTCTAGAACTTAATTTAATAAAAATAAATATGTTATATAAATTCAAATCATATTGAATTAATTATAAATAAATAAATAATCATAAGAGCATTCTTGAAACATTATATAAATATAAGACCTCCTTGAATAAAAATCTTTAAAAAAAAAAAAATTATCCAAATATTCTCAATTATCTAAAAAAGTTTTATTCATACAAAACAAATATAGTTATTTAGACTAAGGATACGAGACACCTATAATTTCAAGCATTAATTTTTTTTTTTATTATCTACATTTTTTAAAAAAAAAAAGAAACGTCGCTCTAAAGATAGTTAACTTGTGAATAGCCACAAAACAACTTCAACTTTTACATAGTTATTAGAATGAAAATTATGTAAAACAAAGTACCCAACAACCCAATAAAAAAAAAAGTGTTTTAAAAACATGGTCCCTGTAATTTACTACAATGGGGTAATGTAATGTACATATCAATTCATCAAATTAATATATTGACTGTCAATTTCATTTCATCTATCACCTTATTTCCATATTGGGTGACACAGATTTTAAAGATGAAAGGGATTCATTCCTACTTTAAATATTAGTTAGATTTATTTTTCTTTATTTTAAATATTGTTTATATAGATTGAAATAATTTTGATTGTTGTTGACATAATTTTATTTGAAGAAAGGTTATGTCAAATAATATAAAGGACAAGGAGTGGGCTCGAAAATCCATATCGAATCATTCAACTTGATCTTTCATAAGAATTCCAAGCATTGGCAAAATTCAAGTGCTTAGCAAAAAATTAAAGATAATACGAGCATAGAGATTTAAACTATTAAAGAAATATTATATTAAGTAAACTTTCTTAAGCTTTTCATTTGACATTGTTGTAGTTTTTTAAAATAATAATTATATGATGACAACTTATCGTTTAGAAAAATGATTGCAATGCGAAATATGACAAACAAGATATAGTATTTAATAAATAGATACTAAATTGTTATAATTTAGCTATCGTGTCTAAAATATACGTACTATCTCAATTGGCATATTTTTTTTATTTTTGAAAATTTGTATATTAGGTTAATATAATTGTTTAAAATGAAAGAATTTGACACCTCATAGAACCAAATGCAACTTAAATATAATCAAACGTTAGAAACAATAAGTTTGAATTTTTTCCAAATATTTTCTATATAGCAAATTCAATGAATAAGGATACTGGTTGAATTTTATTTTATTATTTTCTATAAAGGAAGTGCTAACCCAAATGATTGGTTCAATAATATAATTATAACAGGACAATGATAGAGAGCTGTAACTATTTTCATATTCTCCTTAAATAAAAGATAAATAAAATGACACGTGGCAGCGAGTTATTAGGTGATGTACAAGTGAGTGCAAAAAATGATTTTTCCTTTTTTGTTTTGAAATTTGGAACCCTCATTTTGGAAGTGAGTCACCTTGACCAATATCAATTCTCTTTCTCTTTCGCTTTCTCTCTCTGTTTCTAAAGGTTGTATTAAAGTCTGAACAACTACTCTACACAATATCTCTCACTCACTACACTCACATCTATTTACTCACTTCTGCCAACCAATATCTTCTTTTTCTCCCTACCCCATGTGCTCGGAGCCGCCGCATACGGTGGAGACGACCTCTACTCCCACCCTACCTCTGTCTTCGCTTCCTCCGGAGCCGCCGTGGATGCCAACGCCGCCGCGTTTAACTTTGGCCTCCGTTCCCTTTCTGTGGGAGGAGGCGCCGGGGAAGCCGCGGCCATCCGCCGCATCGGAACTTCTGTGGCGGGTGCCGGCGTTGAGGGAGCTGCCTCCGCCGCCGCGGCTTTTGAACGAAGCCAAACAGAGCACTCTACCGTCGCCCACGACGGTGCTCGACGGCCCGGAAAGGGCTGGCGACGGATCAAAGAGATGGGGTTCTTTTAGGATGTTTAAGGATTTCGTCGGTGGTAACGGCAACGACCCTTCGGCCGCCGGTGTCGACGGCAGCGGCGGAAGCGGGAGGTTTAGAAGGAAAAGAACTTCATCATTGTCAGTTTCTTCTTATGCACGATCACACTTCTTGGTGAGCCCAAGTGTTTCCAACTTTTTTTTAAAAATTTATTTTATATTTATCTTATTATTTATTAATTTATTAACATCTTTACATAAGTATGTCACTTACATGCTATTTTATATATATATATATATATATATATATATATATATATATATTTTTTTTTTTTAACCCCACTAACCAAATCTATTTATCCACTTAAACATAATTCAATTGGTATCAATTAAACATCTTTTATCCTATTTGTTTGGTGAACTAAATAATAATATATAAAATGAAATTTATTTACCAAGTTATTAGATATCTCTGCATATGCCTAAATATATTAATAAAATAATAATTCAAATGAAACAACTTTCTACAAAATGACTTAATTGAAAATCTCTAATACTTTAGAGGTAGAATTCATATTTTAAAAAACGGTTAAGGCTAAATTTAAATTTAGTCAAAGGATTTGGCTCCAATTAATATATTTAACATTTTTCGTCTCTTTTGAGTTCAACAACCAACAGAGAGGTGTGCGTATTCGAGTTGCAAAATGAAAGCATGAGAACTACCCAAGTTAAGTATCGAGCTAGCAAAATACTAGATAATAGTGCTTGTATTTATATGGAGAGTTTAATTATATAATTGGCTAATTAAAGAAATTATTATGTGGTTAAAATGAGACTTCAACTAGTTTAAGGTAAAAATGATAAATAATAGCCTAGAAATTATGTTTTACGACCTACCACTAAACTTTTGGTAGTTAGGAAAGAGAATAAGAGAGAACAAACACATTTTCTTTAAAAGCAAACATGTTCACAAACTTTTATTTCAGTTGAGTTATTTATGCTCATGTTCACAAATGTGCGTTAAAAACTTACTACTGGGATAGTGAAAATAATTTGAAATTATTTTCTAAAACATAATCATATAATTTGAAATTATTTTCTAAAACATAATCATATTGTTAGGCATAGTTATTATAAAAGCTCTCTTTTATTATTTTGTTAGCACAAACATACTAAAGGTAAGAATTTGATCACGACTCAATTTCATTGCAGGTGAATATCTATGAGAGCTTTAAACAGGTAGTTCCATGGAGACTGAAGAACAAGAGATAATCAACTTAAAAAAGCCTTTGCATATGCTTGAATCTAAAGAAGGATTATGTGCACACATCGGCTAATTGTACTTTATGTTTAGCTTACAACTTAAACTCACTCCTAAATTTAAAAATTTGTATATGTTAGAAAGGAAATTTGAGCCTTCATATCTAATTTATATAACTAGAGACATATATTCAAAAATTAAGATCACGTATCAATTGTTTCGTAGAATGAAGTTCACAACTATAGTTCTCACATATCCTAAGTAATGTATCGACCATGAAGACTCAGGTTTTGTGCAAACAAGTGGACTCAACTACCATGAATGAAGTGATCTTGATCCAAGGTAGAGAGTTACAAGTTATGAGGTGAAGTCTTGAAAAAAAAAAAAAAAAAAAGAGTCCAATATACATATATAAGAAAAAACCAAAATGATAGTTAAAAAATGCAATTAATCAATTACAAAAAGGTCATGGCCGATTTTTCAAAAAAAAAAAAAAAAGAAAAAGAAAAAAAAGGTTTATTATATTAATAAATAATATATTTATTTACGACCCTTAACTAAGAGGCTAATTCATAAATACCGTTAGAATTGTTGGATGAAGTGCCCAACTGAAGCAACTCAATTTGGAATGGCCCAATTTCTTCTTAGAGAGGTGAGTCATGTTTGCTTGAAATAATTTTCAATTTAAAAAAAAAAAAAAAAAAAAAAAAAA
>QLSR01000191.1:2195063-2212205 GCA_031780015.1 Citrullus colocynthis
AAAAAAAAAAAAAAAAAAAAAAAATAATAATAATAATAAAATAAAAATAAAAAAATTTAGAATACTTGCAGTAAGATAATGAACATAGTGCAAGGAGAAACATACAAAGTGAACTAACAGCTTAAGGGAGCATGTTGCATAAAATTATTTAGAATACTCGCAGTAAGAATATTTCAAGAATTTGATTTTCCTGTATGCTACTCTGTATGGATTTTGTGATCTGAATTGTTTCCAGTCTCTCTTGGCTTTAGAGTACAGGATGCCTTATTGTCCCAACACAAAATTGCATCGTCTGACACATGATTTTTACTTTTCTTTCTTTAACACAATTCTAATTGAAATAATAATCACTACCGCATTATCCAACCACTGGTTCATTCCATCTGAACTTCAAATATCTTAAAATCATGCGAACGGACAGTTTATGGTTCAGGTAAACATACTGACAGATCACTCAATTAAAGAAACTTCTAAAATAAACTGAAAACGATAACCAAAAAGCCAAAAAATATGCAGAATTTGTACTCGAGCAATACCTGAAATGATCTTGATGACGCAGTGAGTGACCTACACTACTAACAATGAACTGTCTCTCACCCATGCCACCTGAAAGGTGCATTCCCCTGTTATATCCATCCAAACTGGAGAATTGCATCTCAGTAAACGGTGAATGGAGAAAGCAATCTTGATCAGAACACTCAAGACACGTAGACTCATCCTTGCCCTGGTGTTTGGTTCGTGGTTGAGGAAGGTCACAATTTTCCAAGTTTTCAAGAGACTTCCGGGCAACCAAGGAAGCCAACTCATCTTTACTAGCAGAACGCCACCATGGCTTAGTCTTCTCAATTTTTGTCCAATGCGACTCCAGATCAAAAGAGACCTTCTCTTCTTGCTTGGAGATCTGACCGTCAAAATTGTGCAAGTCTGTAAAATGATCCTCTATGTAGTCGAACTCATCCATGCAATCTGTTTTCTTAGTCATGTTTACCGATTGGTTATTACTCACAGCCTCAGTGGCAACATATCCCTTGCAAACTCGATGATCAAGTTCTTCTATGTTTCGATGTTCCTCACCAGATACATTTGTCTTACTTGCAATCCGGACACTTGAATTATCCACTCCAGCCTGCAAAGTGTTTGCCAATCCGACTGCAAAACCCGTATGGTGATGAAAATCAGGTTGCTGATCTGACTTCAATTCACAGTCAACTGTTTGATAAGATGCTGGGATATGAGCAGCTTTGGTTGGAGAACTAATCTCATGTGCTCTGTGATCAGATGCAGCATTGCATTCTGAATTTGAGGAAAACGATGGAGTTGATAATAATTTTGAATCTCTGTAGCCATCATCTTGGGCAGGGAAGTGGTTTCCCAAATGCTTTCGTGGAGGCTGTGCTTCTGCTGCAGCCATTACTCCTCTAACACCAAGACTGGTTTTGTACAGACGAGACAACTAGTAGTTAGACATTAAATTCAATAACACAGCAGTCCGCAAAAAGTATGCTACACATAAAGCAGCTAAAAGACAGAAAGTAAAAGCAATAACCATAGATTAGTTTGGGAATCACAATACCAAAGCTTGATTCAGATGGACAAAACTCAGCTTTCTAGCTCAAGTAATGAAATGTCCCCATACATAGCACTTGGAAAAAAAGATGGGCAAAACTCTAAATGGTTCTCAACTCATTCTTCTTACCCTTTCCAAGAATTTAAGACTACATCCTTTTGCACAACATTTTTCTCATGTCCGTAGTGTAATATAGTTTCGGAAGCAAATTCTAGCTACAGAGAACCTCATCAACGGATGGCAATGATATGGTCACAGTGTCTAAGCAGCCAACTTAGTGAACGAGTGTGTTCAGAAGAGAAATACAATTATCCTTCAATCCTGGCGTTGTTTGGAATATTTGAAAGAAATGCACAAATAAGTAATCAAACCTCAATGGTCCAAAATACGGTCCATCACTTCATGAACCTCGAAAGGGGCTAATACTAGAAAAACTGATTCGCTTAGCTTTAACTGCATATGTATAAGAATTGGAAGAAGAAAAAAAATTATGGGTGGGGTATAGCTTCAATGACTAATCCGAGCAAAGGGATTTCAATCAACAAATAGATAATTCTGAAAATGGGTATCCAAATTCCAATACGAAACGATTAGTAAAACAACACGAAGGGAATTCTACATAATTTGCTCTGATCCTAAACAACCCAAATAACAACAGAGAATAGAAACGCACTTTCAAATTCGACCCTAAAAATCGAAAGCCTACCCAGAAGATGAGGTGAACAAGTAAATACACTTCGGCAGAAACGAAATACAACAGTAATCGCGGTCAAAAAGATTCTTAATCGAAACTTTAGACGCAAAATCAAGAACAGAAAGGACATAGCAGGGAGAAGATTACCGTGGAAAAGAAAAGAGGGGAGGGAGAAAAGGGTGGAGAATGGAAAGGAAACAGAGAGGAAAATGAGTTTATTGTTGGAATCGTAGGGATTACATTAGAATTTAGAACAACTGCCATACCGATACCATTACAGCGAAGTCAAGGTTATATTCAAAATCTCAGAAGTATACGTTTCAAAATAAACAACAAATGAGGAAGTAAGCCTACCTCCACTTATTTATAAATTAAAGGTAAAAACTCAATGAAGAAACAAAAGTATGGGTGATCTAACTTAGGTTGAGTTTGGATTTCTTGGGAAAAAAAAGAAATTATATTTAAGAAAAAAAAAACTTTGAAAAATATCACAGGATTGATTACAAATTTTCATTTGCTCTACATTCAAAATGATTTTATAAATGTCAAATTACTATGAATAACATCGGAAAACTTCAAATTTATATTTAATACACTATGATTAGACAGTGATTAGTGGAGTGGTCGTTGGCAATACTGTGGCAGTGATGGGAGGCTGTGGTCGTTAACGAATGTTGGAGATGGCAACATCGGTGGTGGTTTACGGCGGTGATGATCATGGAAAAGTGAAGTAGTGTGAGGGTAGGTTTGTGAATTTTAAAACATCAAAATGGATTAAGGATCTATCATATACAAAATTGAAGATTTAAAGACCTATTGGTCACAAAATTAAAAATTTAAAAATCTATTAGATCTTTTTAAAATTTGGTGAATGAAATAGATAAAAAGTTTGAAAGTTCATGCACCTATTAAATACTTCTAAAAGTTTAGTGACTAAATTGACACAAAACTAAAAGCTCAATGGTTAAATTTGTAATTTAACCTAAAAGTTCTTTTATTAAGTTTCTTCAATAAAAAAATGGTTGAACTTTGTTAACAAGTTAATGTATCATATCATTAACGTTTTGTTTATTAAAATGTTGTAGACATTTTTGTGCTTCTCAAATGCTACTTAACACATGAAAAATCCTAACCTACTTGTCAAAAAAAAATGGGATCCTTAAATCAATAAATGACGTATCCAAATAGCATGTACTCAGAGTTAAAAAATACAACATTTTAATGATGTTCAACTCTTTGTTAACAAATCTTAGTAATATATTAGGTATAGAATTGGGAGTTGTAGGAAATTAATGACTATGGATCACTCAAGATACTAAAAACTTTTGCTAATTTTGTTCTTCATCTTTGAATTTCTTATTACAACATTTATCATTTCACTTTCGAGTGACTTTTAATTCATGTTTTAAACTACTTCCTTAAAAAGAGGTAAGAAATAAGAATTTACCAAATGATGAACTTTTCTTAATATGAGAGGAGAATATTTAAATGTAAAAGATTAAAGTATAATTGATGTGACAAAATTATTTAAGATTATATATTTATATGAGAATAGCAATGTCTAGTAAGCGTTGAATATGGAGTTTTCTGTCGGGCTAAGATTCTTGGGCAACTAAACAAGGCATATTCTTCAATACTCTAAGAAGTTTTCATTTTTTTTTTTTTGTCACCTTTTGAGTAATAAATTCAAGGGTATAATACGTCTAAATTTAAAGTTTTTATTTGGTCACCAATTTGCAAGAATTGAAAATTTGATCCATAACTTTTGAAATAGTTCTAAAAGGTCGTTTGACTAACGATCAATCGACAGATAAATAATTGATTTATTTTTTGGCAATTGTTAGAATTTTCTTACTCATCTACCAATCGATTTACCCGTCCAAAGTTCGAGAACGCTGCTTGCTTGCTAAATCTTGTTACTGCAGCAAAGCACCACTAGTAGAAGGCTTTGTTAAACCATGATCAATCCATCGGACCTTCGCTAGTGTCGATCAACCTCTCGACAGACTCCCACCATATCTGGGCATCATCCGTCAACAACACAATGCAATTCCTCACGCTCGAGACATTTTATATAACCAAAGATTATTTCTATCAACGACAGCACCACAACTAGGTCTCCATCTTTATAATATTTTGCTAGTGACCCATCAAAAGTTTGGGTTGTACTTCTTGAAATCTCGCAAATGTTTTGCTTCCTCTTACATGTTTTGTTGACTTTGGTTCGACTAGGCCATCTGGTTGGTGATTGCAATCTAGAACAACGTTTGCATTCTCTCCATCATGACAACAATAAATGTTGCCCTCAGCCCGCTATGCCAAAGAGCCAAATTCAATCTGGATACCGCATTGGGTCCCTAGCCTGACCTGCTTGGCTCTAGAGTGATTGTTCCAGTGACCCTACCACTGGCTAACCTCTAGCGGGCCTACCTCATCTAGTTGAACCTATTTGCGTGGTGTCGTTACCTACCAACCAACACAAAACTATTCTTTATCAAGTCAATGAACAAGCAACAATAAAGCTACTGGTCCATTAAGCTAAACAAATACTTTTGTGCATAATCTTCCATAAAACATTTTACTGATAATACATACCTCGCAATGACAAAGAGTATCAATTGAGATTTTATATTGAAAATGTCATCCACGTAGTAATGACTGCAGTTAGGCCATAAAAGTTGGGGTTGTTACATTTCTTCTTTTGGTAAACGCGAGGAGGATGAGGAGAAAGAGAAGAAAGGAAAGAAGATGCGTAAAAGAAAAAACGGCGGTGACCACTATTAAACCCAAACATCATAAGTGTGTTCTTAATAAATTATATTACTAACTTATTACAAAATAAAGTGAAACGTATAACATACCATTTTTCTATTGTTATTTTAAGCAAGGTATCAAATATCTTTATCAATTTATTTTTTCTAGTTTTGGACTTTCCTTCCATCACATGTCTGGCACATTACACTTCGCAAGCTAAATTTTGTCCACACATCACGCAAACATTCAGTTAACATTAAAAGATCACATGAATCATAATTCAAAAATGGAGATGTGTGTTTAGAACTCTTTAAAGTTTAGGAATATTATATACATCTATCGAAACAATTAATCCAAAAGCTGCATCTCTATTTCAAAGAAAGGAAAATATAAATCACAAGATTAAGAAAGATGGATGATAAATACCTTTAGTATTGCATCTGGTTCTTGAATTTCATCCGCAACATGGACAGTCGTTTTTGAAGTAGAAACTTCTCATCTTTCATTCCTAGTTTTTCCATGTAGAACACTATTTTCTTGAGGGTATCAATGACCTCTTTTCCATCATGCCCAAACTCTCTCTCCTGGATTCTAAGAATTCTCTTAAGCAGCTTCAGTAGCTCGTTTTCATCCTTCCCTAGCCTGCTTTGAATGGAAACCAGACAATCTAGAGCCTCACCTGTATGCAATTCAGCAGAAAGAGGAGCTCATGTGAAGATGACAAATCAGATCCAAAAGCCATTATCCATCGAGTAGAAATAGAAGCAAATCTCAGGTCTCACCAACAGGAAGAGAATCTTTTCCAAAAGCACTTTCCCGTATTCGCAAAACTTCCAGTGCAAGTTGCTCAGCATTGTCGTCTTGTTTTAGATTGTAAAGAGTGACAGCAAGATTCAACATCGGGACTGTAATTGATTGATCATCAGGTCCCACTGCCTTTATCATAACGTCCAATCCAATTCGCAACAGACGCTCAGCCTCAGCATAATTCTTTGACCTTGAATAAGAAGCTGCAAGGTTTACAAGGTGCTTCACTGAGCTGGGATGCTCTTTTCCTTTCGACCTTTCATTGATCAACAAACACTCTTCTAGAATTTCTCTGCCTTCACTCCCCCTGTATTAAACCAAATTCCAGGTATTCATGAACGCTGGTGGTAAAAGCAAAGAGCTAGGAATGCCCATGGGACGTTAGGAATATTATTGGAATAATAAGAGCATGTTAGTTATTAGCCCAAGAATTGATATAAATGGACGGAGTGGAATGGGCGGAAGGTAGGCAATTTGTTTAGTGAGTTGAGGTTTCAGTGATCCAAAGAGAAGGAGGGTGAAGTACCTTAATTACTTGGGAATTATTATAGTTCTATTTTTTATCTTTCAATATATTCCAGTAACTTGGGTTCTATCAATAACTATATGTGATATATGAAAGAAATAAAGAGACATAAATTGAGCAAGAACAATTGGTCATTTATACAAGCTCCAAACATGAACAGAGAAAAAAAAAAAAATCCCAACATCAATATGACATTACCTTCCAACAACATGCAATAGTTCTGCCAACTCAATCCTCATCTTCTCCATCACGCTGTCGTCTAAAGCCATATCATTTGAATCCTTGATAATGTGCAAAGCTCTTCTATATAAGGTAACAGCTTCGTCTGCTTCCCCTACGAACAAATGGAAGAATATTTTGCAAATGAAAATTTTAGCTGGTGTATGAAAGATGACAAGTGACCGAAGCTACCTCTTGCACACTTTGCATTAGCCAAAGAATACATAGCCATTCCGACTTTTCCATCCTTTTCTCCATATAACTTTTTATATATGTCCACAATCCTAAATAGGGCCATGAAAGTAAGTCAATAGTGAAAAGCAAGGAGAGAGAGAGAGAGAGAGAGAGAGAGAGAGAGAGAGAGAGAGAGAGAGAGAGAGAGAGAGAGTACCCAGCAAAACAAGTTTCTGCGTCCTTGCCTTTTCCTTCTTTGAGCATAAGATTGCCCAGACCAAATAAAGGTATAACCAAATCCTCGTTCTCAAAGCCTCTGGTTGATTCCAGAAGTGAAATTGCACGATGGTAAAACTCTACAGCCTTTGCAGTTCTTCCAATGATACCAAGAACTTTAGCCATCCCTAAAATTGGAGTGATAAGAAAGGTACTGTCCTCTCCTGTAAAGGATTCATTGTAAGAAGGTCTAAAGGGGAATAGAAAATAAAGGAAAACAAGATAAAATCCACCAAAGTCGCAATACCCAATTATAGCTGTTGATTTCCATTTTAAACAGCTTATTAGATTTTTCTTCTTTCTGGTTTAATTCCAGAAATATTTTCTTCTTAACAAGATCATCGGAAAACCTTATTTAAGGTGGTGATAGATTATTGACAATGGGAAGGTTTTGCTTCTGAAGCTTTTGGGTGGAGGTACTCACTTCTCTCCATCTCGGCCCCTAGGTTGTCTGCCAATTTCCTTTGGGGTTGATGGATGAGTTCTTCTGGTGTTAGTTGGTTTAATGGAGATGGGCAATCTTTGTTAGAGAACGGGCTTCTGAATCCTTCCGAGAGGGAGAAAGGCAAAGTGTGGTGTATGCTAACTTCTTTGCTGTTTTGTGGGGTATTTGACTTGAGAAAAACAATTGAATTTTTAGAGATGTTTGAGAAATTGGGGGAGGTTTGGGAGGTAATAAGGTTTAATGCTTCTTCGTGAGTCAATCACTACACCTTTTTGTAATTATCCTTAGCCGCCTTCTTTTAAATTAGAGTCCTTCTTGTAGCTAATGTCGGACTCCCGTATTTTGGAGTTGCCTTTTGTATGCCCTTGTAGTCTTTCAATTTTTTTTTTTTTTTTTTTTAACGAAAATTTGGTTATATAATAATAATAATAATAATAGATGAATTAAATCAGAAAATAAACGGCAACAGTAGAACTTGAGCAAAATCATTAAAGCATAAGGTGGACAATTAAATACATGTCCCCAAAAGCTCCCTTACCACTTTTCTTCTCTATGATATCAATAGCCCTCTTGTATGCAGACATTGATTTCTCAAACTTTTTTAAAGTTGAGTACATGCTCCCCATGTGCAGAAACACTGAATCCAGAAAGGGTTCACTGTCCTCCAGACTGTCAACAACCTTGTTCAACTGCATAAAAGAAAATCCATCAGAAGGAGGAAATGAATTTCACTCAAATTGAAGTGAGTCTCGAAGATTGACCAACTGAAACTTTAGCTGTATAAGCATGGGATAATTTTGGAGCGTAAGACTGAGGTAAACATTAAAAGCTATTTTTTTATTACTCCAAAATTGCCTAAAAAAATGTGATTGTATTGCTATATGACCATATCTACTTGTCTTTGAGCAAGAACAAGGCCCAGACATGCTCTTATAATTTTTAATACAGAATAAAAACGTCATCAAGAGGAAAAAAAAATTCCCAATATGTCCATGGTTGCTGACCCGGTACACACCGGCTATCATAAACTCAACTCAACATGGGCCATACAACTCCAACTAACTAATGCCAGTTCCTAGGTTATTGATCAAAATTTCAGCCCATAAAAGTCCCCCGATAGTACTATGCTAGATAATAACCTAAACAGAAGAAGAAAATACAAAGTCATGGAAGTACAATCATTGTTGCACAAAATAGAGAAGCACTGAGCTTTTCAAATCAATTATTGCACAGATGATAAGGGAAAAAGAAATTACTATATCCAACACAGAAGCAACAAACTTCAAGTCTCCAACAGTTATATACCCCAAAGCCACGATGTCAAGAACAGCAGCTTGTTCGATGCCAATAGCACCTGATTCCATCTGTTCTTTTACAGCTTCATAATTAGCTTGAAGTAGCTCGACAGCATCATTCTTCCTCCCACTCATAGCCATCATTCTGACCTCATTGAATAATTCTTCCAACTGAACTTCAAACTCAATCATGCTGTTCCCATCAGTACGGTTGTGCATGAGATCGGGCCTAATAAAAAATAAACAACCTTCATTCAATATTTTATGTGGATGTCATAGAGAACTCTTGACAGCATGAAATTTACTAAATTTGGTCCCAACCTCTGATATCCATTTGGAGCAGTGAAGGCATAAGAAACATGTTTCCTCTGACCCCCCAAATCAGCTCTATTAGAAGCAGAAGGTGTAGGTGCAAAGCGACAAGAAAAGGCTCCAACAGGTACAGCATAAAGCTTGATATTATATTTCTGTTTCTGAAGGCAAACTGAAGGGCATGTGATGCTCTTTTGCAACTGTAATGACTGCACGCAAAGACAGATTTCGCTCACCCTAAGATGTTCGAGAAAGATATATTAGAATAATTGATATCCTAAAATGCATTGAGCATCTCTATTGTACAGTAGTGGATGCATATATTGGCCTAAAAACAAATGTAACAAGCAGAAGAAACGGTGGCTACTCCGTAATTCTAAGTGTTGTTAAGTTACACCACATAGAGCATCAAATATTTAACTAGAGATGTATGATACATCGAAATAGATCATCGCCCACATTCAAAATTATATGGGGTTGTGCTAGTTCGTTTTCTTTTTCCCCCTCCTTTCCTCAATGCCAAGAGAGACATGATTTTACCACTTTTCATGTAGCGAAAAGGTATTAGGCCAAATTCATTGCTAAGAAAAGGGAGTCCATCCCTTGGAGATGAGAAAATCTCAAAAAACAAAGGGTTCTATTTCAAAGGATAAACAAACGCTTCCTATTACAATACTAAAACTTCCAAAGGATTTTACTATTTTGCTGCAAATTCGCAGCTTAAAACCGGAGTATTCTATCATGTAACTGATGCACGTAAATTGAAGAACAAATGAAATATTTGGATAGAACCGTGAAAACAACGAAACCACAAGATTTCTCAAAGTTACACATTTCAACGATAAAGAGTCATAACGAAATATTCTAACTCGCTACCCGACTTCGAAAAGATACTAGAAGAGAAAATGGATGTGAAATCAACAGCATTCAAATTTCGAAAAATTAAGTAATAGAAGCAAAATACATAAGTGATAACTGCACAAACAGAATTGCGAGAAGAGAGTTCACATAATCAAACAGAGACAACGCCGATAAGAAGAAGTAAAAGAAGGCATCAAAGTTGCAAAATGTTGGGATGAAGATAAGGAAAAGAAAAAACCTGTGCGAGGTGGAAGATTGAGAAGATAGAAGAAGGAAAGTCGACATTGCAGAGACTAGAGAGTTGAGCAGCCGAAAAAACTGAGCTCGTGGTGAACAATAGCTGGATAAAGGGAGAGGACGAAGTGGACTGAGTCAAGCTGATTTTGGGCTGCCGAGTTACCTAGAACCAATATTTTTGGGCTTTTCCGTCCATGAGGCCCAAGCCCACATCTTATATTTACTAGCCCATTAGAGAAAGTCCAAGAAGCAAGGACAAAAAAGTAAAAAAGGAGGAATTATATCTAATTTAAACATGGTTTACTTCTCTCCATCATAATTATTAATTAAGGTTGGAGAATAAAGAATTGAGACTAATCTCAGTTGGCACGTTTTTACTAAAATCTACATTACAAATCAATTCTAACGAGAGATATTTTTTTTTTTTTTTTTTTTTTTAAGCGGATGGTTTCGAGTTTTCTTTTTGTAATAGGACTTGTAATAAGATTGTTCATATTCTTGCAATGGCGGAGATGTGCCTTTTCCACGTTATTTTTTGTAGGTTCATTTTACACCATTTGCCCTTTTTTTTTTTCTATCCTTAACTCTCTCTTAAATGCTAAATTAATTTTGGTTCAATGGTGTTAGTACATACTACACTTCAAAAGATTGAAGGTTCAATCCCTCACTCTGCAATTGTTGTAATCCTCACTTATGAACAATGCGCAATTTTTAGATCTAAATTCTGTTCAATATTTCATTGAATTTTACTCTAATGATAGTTTTGAAACATTTATGGAAGGTTAAGAGTAAATTTATAACTTTTGAAATAATAGAGGTATTTTTTAAATGAAGAATCATATTCAAAGATATTTTATTTGTAACTTAACCTATTTTGTACGATTTAACCTTATTATAAAATGTTAACTTATTTTTGTATGATTTATTAAGTACAACTTTTAAGTTTGGAAAATACACAAAGTGAAAGTAGACAATAAATTAAAATCTGAGAAATGCTTTAAACTTACCAATAAAGATATTTCGTCCTTATTTATATATGTAAGGCTTTATTCTTAGTCATCTAAATTTCTATTTGTAAGACTTAAGTAGAGATAAAATTCCATACTTGTTAGGATGATAAACATTATTCTCATAGTTCTACTCCAGTCTCCCTTTGAACCTAAGCCTATATAATTTTCTTTAAAACTCTACTCAACAACCATCACACACATCAATGAAGATTTGGTTTTTATCATTTGACATGTAATCAATGTAAAACTATATTTCTCTAGTTCTTAGTAAAGTTATGAAAGCAAAGTATTTAAAGATCATGGTGGCTCCAATATTAAATAATGGACCATAGAGAATGTGGGAAGCAAAGGCAATAATTTTTATTCTGAAAAAGAAAAAGCCTATAATTTTGAGAAACTCAAAACTCCCCTAGGTGTTATGTAATAATAACACATAGTAAATAATGAGTTGGGTGTTGATGTCAAAACCCAAATAACAAAGTCATAGTGTACACATCATTTGACTTGGAGTGGTAATTAATAAGAGATTTCCAAAAATCCATCTCTCATATTTAGTGTTTACTTTTATTTTATTTTTTTGTTTTTGTTTAAATACATATTTATCATTTGAAGATCTTATTTAAAAAAGAAAAAAAATCTTAAAGTTATACGGATAAAAATTCATTTTTAACAAGGTTTGATGACATATTACAATTACCAACACACAAAATTCCCAGCAATAAGTCAAATAAACGTTAAAGAAAGATTTTTTGATTAAAAAAATCGTCGAGAACTTCTTCAACAAAGTAGACTTGTTGGTAGACACTACTATATCAAGTATCAATATAATATTGCCCTTTTGCTATTTTACGTACTATCAACGAAGTAGACTTGTTGGTAGACACTACTATATCAAGTATCAATATAATATTGCCCTTTTGCTATTTTACGTACTATCAACTGTATGCTTAATAATCATTTTGATTTTAGTGAAAAGGAAAAGATGGAAGCATAGAAGATAGAGATTTAGTCAAGTGATGGAATGATCTTTTTGTTTAAATTTCATGTTAGCAAAAATTTTAGAAAAATAATTTTATATACACCAAAATTACTAAAAAGAATCAAATTCGACAATTTCACGAAACTTAAAGATATAATTGGTCATGACTTTTAAAAATTTGAAACTAAAAAGAGTAAAGAGAGTTAATTTTCAAATAAAATTAAAATAAACAATATCGTACTATCATAAAATAGTAAATTCATGAATTGTAATATATTATTATATTAACCTTAATATTGTAACTCTTAAATTTTTTGTGTGATGATCTAAGCATAAAAGAAGGTGATATTAACATTTTTTTATGACGTGACACCCACAAACCCATTTCAACACAAAAACAATGGTTAGAATTTAATTTCCAAATAACTATTCATCTTTCACATCTCAACTCATCAAACAAGAGACCAAGAAACTAAAATAAGCATAGCTCAATTGGTATAATGTTTATACTATCCACTTTGAAATTAGAAGTTTGAATCTCTCATTCGACATATTGTCATAAAAAAAAAAAACATGAGGCTAAGAAGAAGAGATTTGGAATGAAAAAAATTAAAATCAAAATTTTTTTTTTTTTTTTTTAATAATTATTTGGTTTTTAAAAATTATGATAATGTTTGTACAATAATTATTCTTAAAAAAAAAAAAAAAAAAACATTTGAATTGATAACGTAATCAAACTTAAAAAAACAGAAGCAAAAATTTAAAAATAGTTAATAGTTTTTAAAATTGTTTTTTTTTTTTTTTTTTTTTTTTTAAAAATAATTTAATTTTAAAAAATAATAAAAATTTTTGTAAAATAATTATTCTTAAAAAAAAGAAAAAAAAAACATTTGAATTGATATCGTAATCAAACTTAAAAAAACAGAAGCAAAAATTTAAAAATAGTTAATAGTTTTTAAAATTGTTTTTTTTTTTTTTTTTTTCTTTTTGAATAAGAAGACACCAAAAACAAAAACTAACTAGGCTTATGGCCTACAATGAATGAAAAATCACGTAGACACAACCCCGACCTAGCAAGCAAATGGGTGGTTTCGTTGCGAGCACGAGGCTGAAACTGAAAAGAAGCACAAAGATTCTCGATATCCACAACCACATGAGTAATTGATCTACCCCCAAGCATGTTAACAAAGAATCAAACAAAATCAGTACTTGGTTGTACCCCAACCTTTCTTCTTAAAAAAGACCTTTTAAAAAATCTGTCAAAACTTCAACACAAGAAGAATTCAAAGAAATGTCCTAAAAGCCATGCAATGCTACCTGAATGGACCCAGAAGTAGTCCCACAATAATGTGGCCTAAACCAATTATATTAATTCCTTCCCTACCAGCCACATCCACCTAACAATACTTCAATTGCTCCCACTCCTTAGGTTATGAGCCAAATTTAGCAAAATATAATCCACAATCCATTCACAATATCCCTCCATAGAATTAAGAGGGGAATTAACACAGACATCATTATGATCCCCAAAATTGTCTAAATTTTAATTAATTCAAGTCATACTCATCTCTTCATTATTCAAGCAACCAGTAAACAGAAGCCAAATATCCAAACATGGAAGGCATTTAAATTAAAAACTCCATATACCAAAAAAAATAGAATTCTTTGCTCATGAACACAAGATTAGAGCATTGGTTCCTGTTTGTTTCCTCCTTGCACCTACATAATGAACCTCAAACACTTACCTCCACCATTCTGCTTCTAAGAGAAACTATAGTAGGAACACAATTATGACACAACCATTAAATAAATATATGGCCATCTTACTTGGAATTTTTATCGTTCACAGTCTTTTCCACCAGAACAGGAATTATTGGCCAACACCTGATCAAGAATAGCAATAATATTTGTAACCACTCCTAACAGAATACTCCTATGATTTCTCAAAATTTCATATCCACCAATCCTCCTTATTTGACCCACTTTTTAAACAGAATCCTTACAATCATCTATACATCCTCAGAACAAAAGTCTCTATCAACTTTTGGATGCCTCACTAACCCGAAGAAGAAATAAACTCAGAGAACCAACATAAACTCTCATGTAAATCCGGCGAAATCAATTTAAAAGTGGAAGGTCTAAGAATCCAAGGATCTTGGAGAGCATCATATGTTGACTTTCCATTTCCAATCAACGATCTTTTAATCCACCTTTAACAACAACTATCTACACCAACACAATTCTTTGTAGAAAAAACTCTGACCTCCACTAAGGAGTCTTCAACGTCAAAGTATTTACCTAAGTTGTGTTTATAAGCTTAAGTTTTAAAATTACTGCAACGGTCAAAGGAGCCTAAAAACTTTTTAATAAACCATTCCATGGACTCAATAGCACACAGCACTTTGAGTGATTGCACCAAAATGGCAGCAGTGTCACTAAAGCTGTTCATTCCACTCTTAACTTTGAATATGCCATTATTTATTTATTTTATTATTATTATTATTTTTTTTTTTTGAAAGGTTGAATCTGCTATTTATGATAACCCACATTCTGGAAAGAACATCTTCTCACCAATATTTTGTGATTTAACAAAATAGTTTGTCAATATCTCAATATTGCTTCTGACTCATAGGAAAATACTTTTCATCTTTTTTAGGGAAAAAAAATGCTTCAAATTTCCTTTAAAAGAATTGTCCAAGATGGGTACGAAAATGTTTGTGTCGATATCTCAATTAATTATTTACAAAAATTTATTTAAAAAAAAATTATCTAATAAACTTTCGCCCTTTTTAGATAATTTAATTTTTAATTATTATGTCTCAAAAAAAAAATTCTTCTACTCATTAATATTTACATTCACATTAGCTACATGATGCTTTTTAAAATATTATCAAACTTTTACAATATAGTATAAATATTAATATATTTCTTATATTGATAATTTATAGAAATCCTCGTACTTTTATCAAACTTTTTTTTCCTTATTTTCTACCCCTTAGAATTGATTAATATTTCTCTTCATATAAATTATCCTTTTTTTTTTTTTTTCAATTTAATCATAGAGCTAAGTAAGATCAAACATTTTTAGAATAGTTATTTATATCTTTATCTACTGTTTGAATTGACACATATATTTTCTAACCAAATTTTTTAGTACGCACTAAAATTTTTTAAAGTATGAAGTTTTGAACCTTGTATCCCTACCTATATATATGTGATATGATATTTTAAAAGAAAAATTAGTAATTATTTATTTATTTTTATCTTGACTGTATGTGGAATGGAAGAATTAAACCTCTTATTTCAAATTTGATAATATAAGCATTATCCTGATTTTGGCCTTAAAAAACTTATGTTCACTAGATACATATTAAGTTCTAGTTTTTCTAAATGTTTTTTTTTTCTTTCACACATACTTTCTCGTTTCTATGCATGCACAATTTACTTTTTCATTCTTGTTTAATTAGATTGTGAAAACTTAAACATCGATTGTATATAATTATATTTTGGTCAATTAAGTTAAACTTTAGTTAAAAATAGAGTAATAATTGTCGTTTACATACTATTTTTTTCAGATCAAAGTTCAATTCTCTATACCCACTTATAATATAAAAAATAATATTTTGCTTTTTGTTAGCTATGTGTGTGTGTATATATATATGTTAGACACATCCTCTGCAATAATTATTTGTTTTTTCAAGAATACCACTTTGGTGCAAACCAAGATTAGGTTATTTAATATAATGATTAATTCCAAATCTTATAGTTACAACTTTGATTTCAATGCTTAGATATGCGTGTACACAAATGCAAAGAAATTTGCTGAATAAATCATGAGACCACTTTGATAGTTTAATTTTCAGACAACATAAGAGGCTTAAAAAATGAATAAAATAATAATAATAATAATAATAAAAGGTTGTAATAATTAGCATTTAGAAAAAATAGAGATTTATATTAAGTTTAATTAGTCAATCACTATCCCATAAACACCATGATTGATTTAGCTTTGTTTTTGTCTAAATGAGTGATTAGAAAAATTGGAAAACTTTTGTTTAGAAAGTTTAATGTGTTGAGTTGTCTCCTTCTCTTGCCCTCTGCCTTTGCCTTCCCCCACCCTCTTCTTTTTATTTAGTGCTTCCATTAGTGGGAAACCTAATTAGACTATTTCCAAAGTTCAAATCTCTTTTTAATATATATTATTTTTCATATGCTTAAAAACCCACTAGTTTTCGCAATGTTAAATTTAATCTATGTATTTTTACGTTTGGTCTAATTTGGTGTTTATACCTTAAAATGATCATTTGCTCTTTATAGTACTTTTAAAAGGAGACTATTTAGCTATTTTTGCTTATATTTATGTTGAAATTTTGCAAATATGGTCTAAACCGGTTATATTAAAATACAAGGACTAAATTCAACAAAATTTGAAAATATATAGGTCATTTTATACGTGGAAGAGCCAAATTGAACCATAGTTATTAATAGAAAAAAAGTATTAAAAATTATTTTTCATAATGTAGCCTACTTTCATGTTGGTCTATTACATCTCAATTTGACTTAGAAAGTGACGAAAGCCAAATTTATGAGGACCAATGGCTCTCTTTTGTAAAAGTGGGTCTTTGGTACCACAGAAATGAAGTCCCAAAAAAGGATTTTGGAACTCTACCTAAATTTGGTTCAAACCATAATATATTCCAACAATATGTATATAAATATGATATTAAGTTTCCAAGAAGTTTCTAACACTATACCCATTTGAAGTTTAAAAGTTTTATGAGTTAGAAAACCCCACTTGCGAAGGTTGGTTCTTCCTTATTTTATCTTCATACTTTACAGTAACAAATCAAGTGAAAGTAGGAGCATTAAGATTCATGCTTTTGGGTCTTCACAGATGAATTAAAAAAAATTATTGAAAGATTGACTTGATGAAAAAAAAAAAAAAAAAAAAAAAAAAAAAAAAAAAAAAAAAAAAAAAAAAAAAAA
>QLSR01000191.1:2212341-2228943 GCA_031780015.1 Citrullus colocynthis
AAAAAAAAAAAAAAAAAAAAAAAACACTAAAAATGGGCAGCACTGAATTTGGCAACAGCTGAGGCCATGCAAGGGGATTGGCTACTTACATTGTAGACATGCACATATCAAATAATAATAATAATAATAATAATAATAATAATAATAATAATAATAATAATAATAATAATAATAATAATAATAATAATAATAAGGAATAAATAAAATAAAATAAAAAAGTGTTGGTTTAAATTAAAATCCCAAAATATGAACAGAAGAGAGAGTTGACTTCTAATGGTTGTGGGCTAAAGTTAATGCACTAAATCATCATTCTGTAGCTATTGGGGGGAAGCACCATGACAATAGCTTCTCAATTTCTCTCCCATTTCCTTCATGGAATTAAGATATAAAAGCCTAATTTCTCTTCCCTTATTTCCCCACCCTCTTTGCTTCTCACAAAATTCACATCTCTTTCTCTCAATATTCAAACACAATAATGTCTCTAAAACTTAAATTCTTTCTTCTCTTTCTCCTTTCAATCTCCGTTCCTTTCTCATCAGGTAACCTACTTTTCACCTTCTTTCATTTAGTTTCATAATCTCAGTCATCTTAGTGAATGATGCTAAAGTATATGTTCTTTTTTCCCGTTTAGGAATGGTTGAACCACTTCGAGACGTCAAGATTGCAGATAAGTCAATCTTGAAGGTAGTTAGAAGTAGTTTTTGAAATTTCACTGAGATTTTTGTACTGTTCTTTCAAAAGATAAACTAAATATTAGCACAAGTAGTTTTCTCAAGTTCGATTCTCATAAACAAAATGATTATTAAACAAATCATGAGAAAAACTAAACATCATTTGTCTTTCTTTTTCTTCTCTAATGTGAAAAGGTTGGTGGCATCCAAATGAATGCAAGGAAGCTTATGACACTCGACATACAGGACTACGATGAGACCAAAGCAAATAATAGGCACGATCCGAAGAAGCCTGGAAATGGGAAGCCTTGAGATCACCGCTCTTTAGCTTGTGGTTTAAATAACATTAAAACACTTCTATCTTACTCCACCGAGATAATGAAAAATGGTATGTGTGGATGGAGAATGTATATTAGCCTTCTAAGATGAGGAACTCTTTGGATAGAGTTAGGCTTTTTTATTTCAATTTCACTTCCTTGTTATCTACTGCTATTGGCTCTGATCACCAGGGCCAAGTCTCAGCTTTGTGAATATGTTTGAGCAGTTTTTTTTTTTTTTTTTTTTTTTTTCAAATATCAATTTATACTCTGAATATTTGTATTGATAACTTTAAAGCTTTTCGTAAATGATTCTATTTCTTTCTATGTAGTTCCTTCGTTAAAATTTGATTTTACGTTTCTTAATGCATAACCTTCACATATGTGTATATAAGACAATTGCAAATGTGAAGATTATCGTAAATTAGGAAGGAATGAGAGAATCTAACTAGATTAACACTGTTTTTCATCAAATTTGAAAAGAATAGATATTATCAATTTATACCCTTAGTGTTTATCCAAACAAAAATTATTGGAATNTTGGTGAGAGATAAACATTAATAAGACAAATAAAACAGAATTGGAGAAATTAAAGTGGATAAGACAGATAAGAAAAGAATTAAAGAAATTAAAATGGATTAATTGGATAGAAACAGAAATGGAGAGATTAAAGACATATAATAAACCAGATTAAAACAGAATATGGGAGAGAAGCCTTCAAAAGTTTACCAAGGGAAAAGTGTGAGTACGGATTTTGAAACCAACCTACAATCTGAAGGCTCCCAAGTGAAAAAGGATTTGAACCTTGAATTTTTTGGTTGATATATGTCTTAACCAATTAAACTATACTAATAAAATAGACAAAAGAATTCTATGGGTTAAAGATTAATCACTGAAACACATGACCAAATGGTCACAAAATTTTATTTTGTCAAACATAGTAAATAACAAACGTCATTAGATCCAGTAATATTTTTCCTTTACTAAAAAAATTAGATCCAGTAATATTTTCGTACAAATTGCTTGCTTCCTTCTGACAAATGGGAAAGTTGTTTTAAAATGAATGGAAAAGGAGACTGACTGTTCAGACAAAAGATGAAATCAAAGTGACTACCTACAAATACTTGCAGCTGCACCACTAAGGAAAGTTGTGCTTCATCAGAGACAAATCATAGCTCCTGAATGTAAGGCAAAGACAATTGCACATCTAGAAGGGATTAATTTTATGAAGATCTCATTCACTATGTCTTCTAAAGAATGAAAAGTTGGCCACAATGACATTAAAGTCTAATGCTCCAAAAGGTCCACAAGTCAGTGTGGGAAATTATTAATATAATAAGCCAAGTACCTAAAAAATGACATCTTAGTTGAAGAAAAACGTCAAAAAAATATAACGGCCTCTTTTTAAAACGAACTACAATTAGAGAGAGAGAGAGAGAGAGAGAGAGAGAGGAATGGTTGAAAATGCATCCAGAAAAGGCTAATAGGGCCAGAAGCTGGCAACGAATATATGTTTGGCACCCTCAATTTCCAATCATCAAAACTTTCCTTGTACAAATAATATATACAAGCCAACAAAATCCTCAACTTCTAAACAGACGTCTCACCCAACCCAACAACTGAATCCAAAAAACATCACAACTTTTGTGATGTTTCCGATACATTTTGTCATTTGCAAAATAATAAAGATATCGGATGTAAAAGAAATAAATAAGGGAAAAAGAAAGCAGACTCTGACGTGACAACTGTACTTCAAAAATGATCCGAGGGATTATAATGATTTTCATGAATTCACCGTATTGATCATGTATGTTGAAACTACAAAACGCGACCAAATGAAATGCAAATACAGGATATGATATACGATGACGACCTTTCATGATGTGTATTGCTATGAAACTGAACCAACGAGGTGTACAAATATGAAGTGAATTTCAGAGGAAAGACCAGAATACAACCAGACCATGAAAATTCACAAGACTGATGCAGAAAAAAATAAACAAACGGGTAATAAGTCCTTAACTAGAACCACTAGAGTAGAAGTTCAGAGAAAAAAGCACTAGGGTGTCTATGCAGGGGCAGAAGAAGTGAATGAACACTCCCCGTACTTTATCCATTTCCAGAACCCAAAACTATATGATGGCAAACCCCACAAGGTTGGATACTATCTCAAGTCAGAGATACAACTGGAACCGACCAAGCCATACAAACTGGGAGCACTAATGGACGCTCCATCCTCCCACTTCTACCATGACATACAAGATCCCGACTTGATGCTGCTAATGCAATAGTTAGCAATGCTTTCATGATGATGCAAGAGTTAGTGACAACTAGAAGTGAACAGCTTCCCGTTGTCCTGAGAGTGAAGACTTGTAAGATGCAAACCGGACCCCAACTCAACACACCCATATGCATGCAAGGACTTCAAATTTGAAAAAAAGAATTGCCAACCAGCAGACGCCTAAATTGAAATGGCACGGCTGATGGCCAACTTAGCCCATTCAGCAGATTCTTTAATCAAATGGTCATCGGAGGACAAGCATTCACTCAAAAAGTCTTTGCTTGAGACAGACTGCTGAATCAAAGAACCGGCATTGCTCCCCAGGGTGTCCGCCAGATCCCCAAGGACTCCGATGGCAGTTTTCATAACAACTTCATCCCTACAGGGAATACAAGTATGAAAACATCAACCAAACAATTCCAATTTAAGAACACATATTCAAATCCACAGCCGAGAGAGAGAGAGAGAGAGAGAGAGAGCTCAGCAAAGAACTTACATGTCTTTTCTCATGTAAATACTATCCAAGAATTGAAGTATATGAGGGGCATAAGGGACCAAAAGCTGAGTTTTTGGAGAGCTCTTGAAACCTTGGAAGATCCCTGAATATGCCTCCAAAATCCCATTTCTCAAAGAATTTGTATACTCGGTCATTTCATCATCAATACCTGCTGTGTGTGCAGATAGCTCTGCGGCCCTTTGAAGCATGGGCATCGCATACATCAAGTACTTCTCAAAATGCTCCCCTATAGCCAGTGCTATATCACCAAAGCATGAGAAAATAGGGGGCTTAACAGAACGATGCAATTGATCACTGGATAAATTCTTGAGCAGCTGAGTCATAATTCCATCACAATAGGGCAAAATCTTATCCTCCAATGCCCTGCATATGTCCCCTACCACACCAACAGTGACAGCACAAACTTGGTACTCCTCAAAATTCTGAAGCCCCATTTCTATATATTTATAGAACTCAGTCATGTATTTACCAAAATCTGGGCCCGTTGAATAGGCAAGAGCTCCAATCGCCAGCATTGCTTCCTCGTGTACAGTGGCATTTCTGCAAGCAAATACCCTCAGGAAAAGTCCCATTATTTGGTCCGCATACTGCATGAAGGCATACTTATTTGGCTCTGATGATCCTAGTTTCTGAATAAGAACTTGTAAGCACCCACAGAGCAGGCCTTGTAGCTCCCCTTGTCTCTCCCTTTCATCAGATGAAAGTTTTTGCCCCTCGAGAGTATTGTGCAATTCCATCATAACGACAGGAACCAGTTGCAGCACCATTGGTGCTGTTTCATCAGTTGAACACCTCACAACTTCATTCAATGTTTCATATGCAGCAGTCCTCAAACGAGATTCCCCAGCATCTTCTCTGTGAGTAACAGTCAAAAGGGACTGAACAATTTCTTGAAAAAATGGAGTTAGAGGGGATGATGGGCCAACATCTTCATAACCCTGAGCAAGAAAATAGAGAGCACCACAGGCTTTCTCAGCGACATTTGGCACATCCTTCATGCTCTGAAGCAAAACTGTAATGATCTGTTGGCAGTTTGCCTGATTAATAATGGGTGTATCTATATTTGAGCCATGAAGGAATTCGAATATCCGTCCAAGGGTCCATGCAGTTGTGTCCTTCACATGGTTATTTGGATCCTGAGTCAAGGCAGTCAGCATGAACGTTAAGGCCACATTAACAATTGGCATTAGTTTTTCTGGAGCAGGCCCCTCCAAAATTGAACCAAAAGCATAAGTGGCTGCCTCCCTCTGCCTCCAATCTGATTTTGTAATGTTCTCTTCAATGAATGGCATAACAAGTGGAACAATATCATCACCCACTGTTCGTGCAACTAGCCCAAGACATGTACCCCCAGCCATGGCAATGTTCCAAGCTCCTTCATCTTGATCCTGATCTTCTTCTTGCTTAAGAAGTGTCTCAAGTAACATGGGCACAAGTGCAGGTAGTGCCTGCTTGATGAAATAAAAACACGGTATATCAGAATCCCCAGTAAAATCATCCCCATACTCTTCCAAGATATCTATCTCCTCATCACAAATAGAACTCCAGAATTCAATGGCCTGAAGAGCAACAGGTTCTTCATCTTCCTTAACAGCCTTTGCAGTAATGCCAAAAATATCCTGGATGTAGCGAGCTAACTTGTCATAGTATGTCGACGCAATTGAGACCAAACATTCAAAAGCTGCCTGGCGTATCCTCACTTCAGGAGATAGTGTGGCCTCGCAAACAACTCTCATGATATAATCGCGCTCCATATCATTGCTAAAGTTTGCTTGAGCAAACCCAAGGGCATTGTACAATGATCGAGTAGCAGCAAGTCGTACATCATTGTTTCCTTCAGATGCATTCATTCCCTGAACAACAGCTGTCAATATCCTGTTCACTTGATCTTGATCAATGACATCTGGAGAAACTTCCTCACATAAATAACCAAGGGTCTCCAAGGTGGCTTGTTTGACATGGGACGATTGTTGATGAACATTTAGCAATAGTGAACCTATCAATTCAGGCCATTGCTTATGTGGCAACTCAATGCCCGCAATCTTTGCAATGACTTGGGATGCTGTGGACCTAGCATCAGCTACTGCTGAAGACAGTGTATTCAACAAGCATGCCTTTATCTGGACCTTCACATTGCTGTCCAGTGATAGCCATCTCTGAATGAGCTCAAATTTTCTATGTTGTTCCTTAGCATCCAGCGCATTCTTAAGTATCAGACCTGCTAATTTACGACTGTCAACTGGCTTTTCCTCACTTCCTAATTCACCAGAGAGAGACAGCAAGAAACTGGGAAGGTTTTGCTCCTGGAATTGCCTTAAACTGTCTTCTGCCTGCTTCCTCACATTTGCATCAATTGACTGTGCATTCAGAAGAACTTGCGTAACCTCCAATGCCATGTTTCACCTGAAACTCCCAAAAAAAATTACTCAACAGTATATTAATTGAGGAAATTAGTAACTTGCACCACTGGTTAAATTTCACAAATCCATTAACTACGCGAATATTCATTAAATCCCAAAACCTCAATTAGAAATATTAAGGGAAAGACAAAAACTAACTATAACAATCACAAAACCCAAGAACAAAGAGCCAAAATCCAGATCTCAACAGCACAACCAAAACTAATAATAAAACTAATTGAACCGCAGATGATCTATCGAGAACCGAACCCTTAAAGTCATATAGACCAACCGTCTATGTTGATATTGCAGCCTTCCGTTTCAAACCATAAGAAATGGAAATGACAAAAAACTTTTACAGGATCGAAATGAGCTAAATGCGATGCTACACAGACCACTATCACAAACTCGTCACACTTGAAAAAAAATAAAAACACTAATACTGAAAAACAATACAAAACACATCGAGGACTGAATCCTATTCAAGATACAAAACAGAAAATGGATAAATCGGAAAAAATCGAATAGAAAATGCACAGATCAAAAGGCAGAAAATCAGGAAGCAAAATGAAACCCAATGAACAAAACCACAAGGCGGTTTAGAAATCAATACCTGGATTGGGAAAATTGAAGGGTTTGCAAGAAAGAAGAAGAGTGTATAAGAGCGAAAAGAGGGCAGTTGGAGGAACCCTAGAGGAAGGGAAAGGGGCGAGAGGAAGAAGAAAATGGAAGAGCGCAAAGGCTGGACTTGAAATGCTAAAAACTAAATTGATTTTTTCTTTTTTCTTTCTCTTTTTTCGCCAAAAAGCAATAATTTATGAGCGAATTTCGGATGCATTTGATTTCATTTTAGGGTTTTAAGTCTGACCCGTACAACCAATCACAACGTTGTTGTTGCCTTGCTGGACAAGACATGACAAATTAATCTATCATTAAAATCTTCAAGAAAAAGTCATACGGTAAAAATAAGGGAAGCTTCGAAATTAGTAGATACAGTTACTATTCTGAACGAAGATTATAACTTAAAATATAATATATTTTTAACATTTTTTATAGGCTAATGAAATTTTACCATGTGAGTTTTTTTTTTTTTTTTTTATGATTGTCTTTAGGTTTAGAATTATATGGATTTTAGTGTATTTTGTAGATAAATATGAGTATTTGTTATTGGGTGGGATTGGATCACATAACCCTACAATAAGAGGTGGTAGGGTTGGTTTGAGTTGGATTTTGTGATATTTTGAAGTCAATCCTATCATTCTAGTCATAGATTTATATAACTAAATAACTATGGTTTAGTTATGAATCAACTCAAGTCAATCCATAAATTTTGGTTATTTTGGTTCAAATTTATTGAGATTTGATCCATTTTCTTTAGCGAGATATATATATATATTTCTTAGATAGAGGTTTAGAACTATGTAGTTTTCAAATATACTTTAACGATGAGTTTGTTGGTTTATTTAAGTTTTAATTAAAAAAAAAAAAATTTGTTTGTTTCACGTAAGTTTACTTTTTAAAAGTTAGGATATTGTTATCCATAAATTTTAAAACATAATATTAATATATTATTTGGACTTTAATAATTTTATTTTAACCATTTAATATAATAATATATATTTTAATATTATGATTAATTTATTTTTATTTAATTATTTTTAGCAATTAAATTAAATAATTTATTTATTGTTTTATTAATGTTTAATATACAAATATCTAAATTTTATTTTTAAGTGATTAAACAGTTAATTAAATAGTAATATATTAAATTTTGTTAAAAAATAATAACTACATAACCTTTTTTACTTACATTTCATTAAATAATATTTGCGATCCAAAAGAGTTCAAGAATTTTTCAAAAAGTACCTAAAAAAAATGAATAACTAATTAATCAAAGACATACCGTTTAGGTTTGAATTTAAAACAATTTCAAGTTAAAAATAGAAATGGATCCAACGTGAAAGTAAATTTTAGTTTAAATATTGAACTAAATAAATAAATAAATAAATATATATATATATATATATGCATTAATAATAAACTTATAAACTTTTTTTATCATTTATCATGGGTTGGGAAAAATGAATCTAATTAACTATTGGTTTTCAACCCAACCAAACCGTTGTTCTCATGTTGTTGGTTTTTTTTTAACACACTATTCTATGGAGTAGAGATTTGAACAATCCATTGTGAAGTTAACAATGCCCTAATTATTAAGTTGTTTTCGTTATGGGTATAACCATTTGTGATACATAACTGTTGGTATCTTGTTAGTTGCATTTCATATGATATTTTGGCTGTTTCATGACCAATTTTCTAATTTGATTCCTATAGCTCAACAAATTGTTCATCAATGACTGAAATATAAACTTACTCATGATTTTCACGAATTGAGTTACAATCGAATTTCTTTAGGTCGTTTACCAACAATTTGAAAGAATATTTGATGTAACTGAAATAACTAAAATTTGAATTGTTCGATCAAGAGAAACTTCAGATTGTCTCAATACACAAGGGATGCATAACTGTTGTTAGCTCACCTATTGGTACATACAAATCTGATCAAGATATAGAATTAAATCTCATAACGCGAGTATATACACATGTTTGTTTTTATTGATTTATTTTGAATTGGCCAAATGTTAAGTTAAAACATTTTGTAACAGTATTATAATTAAAATATTTAGGACCATGCTGTGAAAATAGGTGAGGCCTCCGTTAATAAATTCCTCAAATATTCCGGAGAGAAAACTAGTTAAGGTTTAGTCCCAAAGCCACCAACCTAACTTCAATTTTTATCTAAATATGAACAAAGCTATTTTAGATTTTGATTATGATTGTTATTATCATTATCATTAATTTGGGTGAAAAAAAAACAAATGAAATATAAATACTTTTGAGGAGTGGTTCATTTAAAAATATTTTAAACAATTTATTAGAATTTTCATTGACATGATCTTCTGTCAGTAGTTGACATATCCTTTCATCTTAGAGGTGAAAGATTCGATCCACATCTTTGCAATTTGTTGTACTAAAAAAAATATAATTTCAAGAGTGATTCATTTAAAACATTTGTAGAATTTTTATAATTTTCAAACAGTTATCAATTACTAAAATAAAATTTGATCACTCCAACATTCATCCGAACTTATTAAAGTGGCTTACACCTCCCTCATATCATCCTTAATATAACATCCAGAGGAAGATATGAACATAAATGCAGTTAAGAATATTTTAACTCATAAAGAGACAACATCTTCCATTGAAAAGATTATTAACTCATAAAGAGACAACTGCTATCAAATCAAGGTTCCATAACACAAACTATCATTAGTTTGTACCAAATCTTTTTTTTTTTCTAGGTTGAAAGAATCGAATCTCTATCAATTTTTTACAATACATAAGTGAGAGAATCGAACCTCTATTTGGCAGAGGAGCTAACTTACTTAAAGATTCATCAAAGACATTAAAATCAAAACTATCCCCATGGAGATTCATAGGCAGACCTATCTACCGTGGAAAAGGAGTGTTTGCATAATAATTAATAAAATAACACCATGGAATATCTGCATACCCAATAAATTAATCCCACATCGTTTTAAAAAAACCAAAAAAAACAAAAAAAAAACAAAAAAACAAAAAGAAAACGCCACCCCAAGCCAAACCTCGATCATAAGAAACAGAAATCCAATAGTAAAAAGTTGTAAATAGCAACAGAGCACTGAGGGATAATTGTGGTCGAATTACAACAATGGCATGACAATAAGTCAAGCACCATTTTCCACTTCCGAAAGCATTCATTTCCTAAGCAATGGTTGTCAAGTCCTATTCATTTGGTATTTGATCCGTCAGTACTAGAGACAATTCCATCAACATGTTATTCTTATTAGATATTATAGAAATCCTAAGAGAGTAAATAATAGAAAAGGAGATAAATACTAAGTATGATATCTGCTATCTATCTATTTTACTCTAAATAATAATATTCAGCATCTGGATATGAAACAGGTAAAGGTGATAAATACTCCAAATCTATATATAATGAAGTTGTTAGGAAAGGCCATGCATGGGAGTATTTACATTCAAAAGGAACGTGTGAAATAATCAATTAGAAGATAGAAGGGAAAAGATGAAAGGCCATCTGCCAATTTCTATTTCTCTGCAGAAACGATGAAAGGCCAGTTAGACTCGCAAAGATCACAAGGTGACTTTCCATCATTGTCTTTTTCGCTGATGTTGGCATTGTTCTTCACAAGATATTCGGCAATTGCTTCTCGGTCGCATACAACAGCATAATGCAATGGAGTTTGCCCATCAACGTCCTATATCGCAAAATTTCATTCACATAGGAAACAAAGGGTTAAATCTAGTAGGTTACGATACTGAGCAGTAATTTTTGTATAGAGCTTTTCGTGAACCAATCTACTATCTAAAACACAGTTTTTTACTTTAAACAAAATAAATAAAATAATAATCTGCAGATCTCTGAAATCTGGCCTTAGTTATGGTAATAGTCATTCCTGTCCAATATTACTAGTGCATTTTCAACAAGAAACGTGGCACAGGCAAAAGCTGCCACCGAGTAGAGGTTTGGTTAGGCGGAATGAAGACTTGCAGACAATCCTTATCAATAATATAGTGTTAAGTACATTCTAGGTACCTTCACATTGATATCAGCATTCCTGGAAACAAGCAGCTCCACAACATTAGAATGACCACGATCCACTGCCCAATGCAATGGGGTCCTGCCTTCACTATCTGCAATCGTTCAAAAGAATTGTTTAGAAGATATCACTCAACATCATTCTAGGAAGGAAAAGAAAAATGTAGCCATTCCAGCGTGTTGCTTGAATCATTTGCACTAAAAAAGAAACAAACACAAATAACTCTAATAGAAGCACCGGATGCCATATAATATTTTGAAATGTTATTTTTATCTAAAATCAAGTTATACCCAGCTTCAAGAAGTATTCATGAAGTATTTCTAAATTAAGACTTCGAATATGAAGTTAAAGCAAGACACTTCTCTCATGGGGGTAGCATGAGCCTTCCCCAGACTAGATGGAGATTTAGATCTCGGAAAGTTTCAAGTTAGCTGTTGTAATTTGGGAAAGAAAGATTTAGATGTTATCTGGTCCGAGGGTTTAGGAATGGCTCTTTACTTAACTTGGGGCAAAAGAACTTTAACCAAAAGAGTTCTTCTAGGAAAAATCATGAAATTGGACGATTTGAGGAAAATCGTTTATCTACCTGACTGTTAGAATAGGCTTCGTCGGTCAAACTTCCTCTCCTAGCATCGATATCAAAGAGTCAATAGTTCATCTACAAGCTAATAGAATTGGATGTAGTAAAGGAAGTCGTGCACCTAATTGTTTGTCCTTCTGGGTATTTCCATAATTTTTAAAGATCAATGGGAGTAGAATTATGTTAAGTTGCTGCAATGGGAAATGGGATGGATGACTTCCAAGGGTAGTCTGTGTTGGAAAATACTTCAACCCATTTTCTCTCTTTGTTGTTAGACCGAAATGCTGAAGTTGAAAACACAGGATTTCCACTGCAATGTTGTAGGAAATAGAAATGCTAATCATTTAAATATCTGGAACAAACTTTCTCTTCCTCAGAATAGGGAAATTTGGAATTTGCAAATCTTAGAAGCAAAAATTTGGGTTCAATTGGCTTCGTGATCTGAAAATAAGTTCTTGAAAACAAATTTTCAGCCTGGAACGTCAATTCTAGAACAAATCTAAATGAAGAAGGAATGTGGATTGGCTCTCACTCATGAGTCATAATTTGTCGGCTTCTTCCCAACCGATCTCCTGGATTCATGGACTTGGACATTGAGCCCTACAGGCACTTCTATTTGCAGCTCTCCTAATAGACCTAAATGTCCAAAGGGGCATTCACCAATATGAAATCTATAAAGCGATTTGGAAAAAAAAATATCCAAAGAAAGTTAAAATCCTTATCTAGAAGATGTCTTGGACAGCAGCAATGCAGAATTCAAATCACATAATCACAATTATTATCCACTGTCAATTTGCTACGACTTTTTGTAGCCAACTCTTACCCTTGTTTGATTGGGGTCCTGCCTCTCAATAAAACAATTACCTACAACCTACACTCCTTTTGGCTTAATCACCCATTCAAGAAACAGACTAAAATATTTGGTTGAATATCATTACAAAACTCCTCTGGAATACTTGGATACCTCAGAACTTCTATTTTCTGTAGACAGGAAAGGAATTGCCCTTGTCTAACCGATCAGATCCTTTCTACAGCTCTAGAAATATGTTTTCTAATTACTCTTCAAAAGTTAAATATGGAGGACATTTTTTTCTAAATCCAATTAGGCCGCAGTGGGGGATCTCTCCCCTCCTTTTGTATATGACATTATATTAATGAAATTATGTTTCCTTTCAAAGACGAAAAAGAAAGAAAGAAAAGAAAGAAAGAAAACGAGGGATAGCAAAAGCAAAAAGTAGGGAACCTGTAGAGTAGATGAATAAAGCTATCTTGTGGTTCATTTGGAAGGAAAGGAATGACAGTCTTCAAAGATATTAAGATAAGTTCAATTCTTTTGTTTCTTTTTTGCACTTTGTACACTTCACAGCTTCTAATTGGAGTAACTATCACAAGCCTTTTTGTAATTGTTCCACCTCGATCATTAACCTAGACTGGAAGGTGTTTTTGTAACATCGTCTTGTCTGGGAAGGGACTTCTTGCTTCTCCCTTCGTTTGTTCGGTTGTTGGGTTATCCCCTTTTTCTGGAATGCTGTGGTTTCTCATTTCTTTTTAGTATATATCAATTCATAATTTAGAGGAAAAAAAAGATATATAGAACAAACTAAAACCAAACCAAACTAGCTTCCAACTAGAGAGGAATCCCTCTAAAAGAACTCCAACTATACAAAATAGATTATAGAGGGGAGAGAGAGAATGATTCAGACACCATGATACCATCATAACTAGTAAATTAAAGTGCAATGATGGGTCGTACATTAGATTGCAATGATGAATTTAGAAAATCAACGGAAGGAAATCACAATGATGCGATCATATTAGTCAGCAGAGGGGCATAATAATATGCCTAACTGAATCATTCAGTAGGTAATAAAACTCGAACTACATAATGAAAACGCACCCAACCTCAGAATCATCTGTTGATTCTTATGAAGGTTATCTAAATAAAAATCACACAATCCCACATCAGAAGGTAAGCTGTTCATTTACAAATCATACATAATTCTTACAAACCAGGATTTCTTTTGTGGCTCAATATAAAAGGTGAATATGCTATACAATGTTTCCCTGATAGAACTGATCTGAGGCATCCAGCTTATTATTGAGTCACTTAAAAGTTCTTTTTGACAACAAGTTTGGAAGCAGATTAACCATAATCTAAGCCAGATTGGCCTCATTTGCTTAGTTTTTACTTCCATCCCAGAATAATTTACTAAATATATCCATAATATCACAATACGATTCCCTTGATTGTTAGAGTCCTATGTAGGCAAACTAACTTAACCAAGTCTACATGCCTACTTCAAAGATCATCGCGAATCAATTCATTTACTACGACTCATTAGACGTATCTCCTTTTAGGAAATCAAATGATAGGTTAACAACTTCTTTCAATAAATTTCACTTTTCTAAGAGGTTACTGACTTGATAACTCATGTTCAAAGACATTAAGCATTAAGCACACTTATGAATTGTTAGGAACCAAAACAAAGATGGCTTGAGAAACTAACCCTTGATATTCACTGAAACACCACTTTCTACACACTTCAGCAAATTTTCTAATTCTCCTTCTCTAGCAAAGCCATGAATATCTTCCAGCTCCCTGAAAGTTGAAATCAAAATCTTTAGTAGTGGGATTCCTTGTGTGGGCTTGAAAACCTTCAGACTGTCACCAAAGATATACATCCAAAAATGCTAATGAAGAATCCCTCCGTAAGCAGGGATTAAAAATAGGTTTCTGGTAATGATAAGTTATTGATGAACTAAGACACCAGCAACAGGAAGAGATATGAAGTATCAAATATCAAATTAACAAAATAATGATGCCTATTTAAACAAAGATAACAAAATGTTGAAAATGGTCAGCTACTCTACTCGTAATAAAGATCCCAAAAACATAAAATAAAGCAAAAGAGGGAACGAGGGAAGTCAAAATAGTATGAGGAATGAAAACGTCAAATCTCAAAATAAAATAACGCAATAAAAAGGGATGCGATCAAGAAAAGTTGAAAAGGAATTCAGAAAGAAAATGTTGGCGTTCCTTCTCTGCAGCTTGTTCTTGGGCTTGTCATTTGTATGCCATTGTAGTTTGTTCTTTTTTTTTTTTTTATTAATGAAAGTTCAGTTTCTTACCGAGCAAAAAAAAAAAAACAAAATCACCAAAGGACCAAACTCATAGAACCATTTAGATTAATGGTAAGATGATCAAGACAAATTATTTTCATCAACATCATGTTGAGATTGGCACTCTATTGAAATCATGATAAACTAAGAAACCCCCTCATCAATATTGTCATTTGTTGTTGTCTGAACTGGAGAAGGAATGCATGGTACTTCTTTTATATATATTATTAACCATTTTCTTCTTTTTGTAAAGGTATTATGAACCATTTTCACTCAAACCAAGCCATAAAAGTAAAACACAGACCTGGCGCACAAGGGAGCCATAAAAAACAAGATACAACAAAGAGGAATACAGGGACCAAAGGAGAAGAAAACGGAGAAATATCACCCATGAGAAAAAAGGAGTCAACAGCCTAGAAACAAGCTGATAGAACTCAACAATTGTTATTTATGTTCAAGAAGAAATACAAGGACCAAGAGAGAATTAGAGAGCTCACCAATCTCTCCCAGAACCATTTACTCTCATATAACAAAAAAGATGTTCTCCCTTCTCTTCCTATTTCATATATTTACACAATTGTATTCTTCTAACAACTTGCTAACAAACTGAGCCCACTCCCCTAACCTTGGCTCACCCCCAAAATCATCTCTCTACCGACCCATCTTCCTCCCATACATCTTAATCATTGGAGGCCACTTACAAGAATAAGATAATGTCAAATTCCAAACACCTTACAAGAACCTCTACGGCCTTAAAAGCTCTCCTCTATTTTCAAACCAAATAGTTCCAGTAGTCTTGGCACTAAACAACTAAGCCTTTATCTCAAAAGCCGAATACTAGTTTTGACTTTTGACTAAACAACCTGTTGGGAGATTAGGTGGCAGTTGAAAGAGCAAAACAGCCAAAACCAAACTTCCAAAGCAACTTCCTGCAATACACAGAGTGTGAAGAATAAGTGAACAACTTGCCGCATAGCACAAGAAGATTTTCTTTCTAGAAATTGAAGGCCACCAAAATTGCAGTAGAATACCTCCAAAGAATATAACAAGCTCCTTTACAACCTAATAACAGAGAAACCACCTCTACGTTATAAGCATGAAAGACGAAGACTCCATGATCAAGTGGTATCAATTCTTTCTAATCAAACCAACCAAGAGAAAATCTGATCTTTTCCTGGATTTCAACCTACCAAGGGTTAGGAAAGAAAGGAGAAAGAGGCTGATGGGAAGAAGAGAGAAGGCTAACATATAGAGACTTACATGTACATATACCAAAGGCTTGAGCAACCAAACTCTTCTATCATTTTGAAGCAGGGATAACGAATCACCTCCCTTCCAATTCATCAATAGCTTCATACACGATAAACTTCGTCTAGAATTTGTCCTCCCACCATGGAAGCTCCTTAGTACATGAAGATAAACTTGCCTACTTGGAAACACTTTCCTCATACTTTTGACCAACGTTTTTGAAAAACATGTACAAAAGACTACTCCCGATATTGATGGAACAAATACCTTTTATGGGCACTACAACTTTTGGGAATCAAATAAATTATATCTCAATGAAGACCTTCCCTAGATCATGTTTAACTTGGAGAAGGGAGAGGTCTAACACAATCGCCCATCACCCTGAAAACTGTAATCTAGACCTCCACTCCCAGACCTTCCCAGACCTTAAAGAGAGAAAAACCTCATTAAGGTGGGGTTGAGAAGAAAAGATTC
Organism: Citrullus colocynthis; assembly: GCA_031780015.1. Classification (NCBI taxonomy): domain Eukaryota; kingdom Viridiplantae; phylum Streptophyta; class Magnoliopsida; order Cucurbitales; family Cucurbitaceae; genus Citrullus; species Citrullus colocynthis. The sequence goes on from QLSR01000191.1 coordinate 2,228,613, forward strand.
TTAATTAGTTTTGAAAATCAACCACTTTTTTCCAATTAGTCCAGGTAGAATTAAATTGCTTGAACGACCTCTTCTCCAAAGAAAAAAAAGCAAAAATGACCGTAGATCATTCAAGAAAAGCTAGGAAAAATAGCCAGAAGGAACAAAAGCCTGTGTCAAGAAAACGTTGGCTTTCCCCAGGTATGAAATACAAAAATAAAACTTTCTTTCAGCCAGACAATAGACCGAACTCCGACCCAGGATGTCAACTAATTCCTTCACTATAAGCACTTTTCCACTATTTATTAAGCTAGCAAACAACAACCACCACTTCCACAAAAAAAAAAAAAAA
>QLSR01000191.1:2229409-2242974 GCA_031780015.1 Citrullus colocynthis
AAAAAAAAAAAAAAAAAAAAAAAAAAAAAAAAAAAAAAAATCCTTGTTCAAGGGATGAATGAGACATGAAGGAGACAAAAGGATGACAGGCTCACCATCTCATCAAATAAGAGAACAATCAAGTATCTCAAACTCCTGCATCAATCATTGCTCTAGGGGCAACATGATTTGAAGAAGAAAGAAAACAACTACAATGAAGGCCTTTTTATGGAATTGCAGTTGGAAGCTTAATAATAGGTTGTTTAATGACTAAGGAAACAGCTAGAGAAGCCTTTGACTTGGTAGAAGTAGAATTTCATTATTCCTATTAGCACTCTATACGCAGTTCCTTTCGCATGTCTGTAAGCTCACATAGGGAGTTTTACATTTCATTAAGTCGTAAATTTCTATTCACAATACCAACTAAAGTAGTTTTATTGTTTCAAACATTTAAAAAGGAGGGAAACATGGGAACGTGGCTTATAAGTAGAACAATTATATTCAACATTAATAGGAACCTTACAACTCATTCCCAGTTTCCTCATATACAAAAGTGCTGAAGACTGGCCCCATTGGTCCTCTAGAATTTTTGCTTCTAGCATCAGCATTTCCATCTTTGCTCTTCTGGTCCTCACAGGCATTCAAAGCTAATTATAAAGAGAACAAAAAACACAAACAAACAAACAAGAAGCAAATAGGGCAAGTAAAGATGGTGAAATAAACAGATTAAGTTCTCACCCCACTTGCACCAGCCACCCAAGATGGAAACAACTCAGTAACGATATCAATGTACTTTTGCATTGCTTCCTCAGGAGGCATAGCACCCAATTTCTGCCAAGCTTGCCTGGTAAAAACAATTACCTATAAGTATAAATAAAACATTCAGCCCAAAATGAACTGTAATGCTGTTACCTCAACCGAGCCAATTTCACTTATTCTAATTAATGTTTTTGTGATCATAACACAACAATGTGATAACACATGACAAGAGTGTAAAGCATCTTACAGCTTATACACGACACAAAAAGACTTCTTTTTCTTTATATATATATATATTTGTGAGTGTAGAACCAACACAACGTTTATATATATTTGTGAGTGTAGAGCCAACACAACGTTCAGCTCGTCTTATCACTCATCGACCTAAACCTATAATAATTGGTTGTCAAAAAATTAGGACTTCAATATCCAATGCAGGTGGAATTTGAACTCCCTGAACTTCTTGAAATTTGGTAGTAATCTCAGCAACATGCCTAGTTGTTATATAGTGACTATTTTTCTACTCTAACTACTAGAATAAAATTCCATAAACGTAGTTCATCACATGCCATAACTACAATGACCATGGTCCAAAGATGGATTGCACTGGCCAAGGTTTCCTATTATAGTCATAATTTAAGTTTCATTCCTGTGTCCGCCAGTGAAAACCTGATCAAAAAGGCCAAATGGAGCAAGGATTTTATCTCCATATCCGTGCCCTTGTTAAAAGGAACCTTCATTTCAACTCGTAAGAAATCCATTTCAGACGCACAATAATTAGAGCACTATACTCGAATAATTTCTCCCTAATGTAAGTGCCCCTGTAATAATTAAACTAGTTGTTCACCAAGTAATGGCTAAGGAACTAGGTGGCCAATCTTCATAATGCATAGGTAGAGGGGGAAAAGCTTTAAACGTAGAAAAACACCAATACCACTTGGCCCGAGCTGTCATTTTCAAGGCAGACGGCTGCGGCGTGCTGCAAGGCCCCTCGGTGGCGATTTTGTAGTAGCCGTAGAGCTGCAACTGTAGTTCGTTGGATACCTTGGGTGAAAGCCGGTCAGCTGCAGAAGCGGCCACAAAAGCAGTAGCGGCGCTGAACAACTCATCCAATTCGGTGCTCTCCACCCCTTCCCAATCATCATCATCAGTATCACTCCCATCAATACTCTCATTCCTAACACTGCCATGCTCAGCGATCACAGAGTCAGCCTCGTGCGCCAAACCGTAATCTCCGGAACCCGACCCGACATCCGCTGGGTCGGTTTCGATTGGCTTGGTCTTGGAAGCTCCCTCGGCGGATTGCGGAATGGCAGTAGAGGTAGTACGAGAGATAGAGAGGTTGTCTTCCTTGAAAGAGACGACTATGGAGATCAACTTGGCAACAAGATAAGAGAAGATGAGGCCTATGAAGAGGGTTTGGAGAAGCTCTTGCCACTCTGCCATGGCGAGGCCAATTGGAGAAAAGAAGAAGAAGTGGAAGGCCAATCTGAAAGCGAATTCGAGAAGAAGATCGATTGAAGAGTTGGAAAACCCTGGAATCGGAACGGAATCTACGAAGAAGGAAATTGGAAAATGGGCGATGGCGTTGGCGATGGCGTTGGCGGAGGGCATAAATACCTATGCAACAAACGCACAGTCTATTGAAAGCGGCGGCGTACGCAATATTAGGAAATCCCCACGTAATTTTGTACTCTTTTACACGTGGCATCATCTTGGACGTCTTCCCATTGACACTTACTGTGGGATGCGAAGCAGGTGATTGCAAAACTGTTCATTGTATGTTTGAATATATATAATTCTTACCAATAGCATAAAAGAATAAATACTTTTATGACAATTCCATTTTCAGTTGTTTATTTTTAATTATGCAAATTTCTCCTCAAATTTTATACTGTATTTTGAGTACTTTTGTAAGCACGTTTGAATTCTTAAAAAAAAAAGCACACTCTTATAAAAATTATTTATGGTTCTTAGGAATTAAAAGATAGAAAATGGAGGTGATTATAACTTAAAATTTAAAAATTATCAAATGAGTTGTTTATTATTTAGTTTCAATCTATGAATTTATTGTATTGAATTTATTAATAAAGGAGTTTATTATCCTTAATGGGGGTGTACCATACCAGCAAACGATTAGTTATTAACGTATTAGCACTGGTAATCAAGATCTACTTATGCCATCGTTATTACACTGACAATCAATATCTATTTTAATAGATTATCGTTACATTGCCAACCGATTAGAATCCTAATTTTTAGGCCAATGAAAAATCAAATGGAAGTTGGAAAACAAATTATCACTTGAATGATGAAATTGACTTTATCAAAAGATTAATGAACTGTTTTTTAAAAAGAGAACTATTATTAATCTTTTAATTAAAATTACAAACGGCATAATCGTACTATTATTATCATTATTTTTATTACCATTACATCCTTCCAAGCATGTGCCAAATGAACACGGCTTTTACCTCTATTAAAGTTTAACATGTGATGTGAAGGAGAAGCTTCCCTCGCTTACCTTTTTATTTTTTAAAAAAATGCAACAGTGGAAATGTGCGCAACACTGCACCCTCCTTGAACAGAGAAGGGCCATCATTATCGATTCATTCGAATACGCAGCACTAAAACTCAGCCAACAATGATTCGCACACCGGTTTTACCGGAGTTCAACCTAAACCTTCAAGTAAAGAAAAGAAAAAAAAAAAAAAGGTAATAAACGATCTCACAGAAACTCTCATCAACATCGTTGCAATGACACACTTCATCCTTTCCCATCACAATTTTGCAGTGATGTTTCCTATAAGAACATGCACATCATACAGAATGTTGTAACAAAGAACAACTGTGGCTGCAAAAAAAAAGGCGTGTGGAATACGACAATTTACAAGAAATCGCCATATGCTAACACGTGCGTACAAAGCGTAACTACGACCGATAACCAAAAAGAATGCACATACAGGAATGACGCCCTTAAGGGTATATTGGTATGAAGGTGTGACTGTTCTCAAAGGTGTACAATATGAAGTGGAGAGAGAGGTGAATAACTGAATACAACGAGACCTTGAAATTTTCATAAGACTGATGCAGAAAAATTTGAACAAAAATATGAATGGATAATATCCTTAAATAGAACCGCTAAAGGAAGTAGAAAGTAGCACAAGGGTGCCTAAGCGGGGCATAACAAGGAGGGAAACAACTCCCTGTGTGTACTCTCATTCATCCATTTTCAACATCCCAGACCCACATAAAGGTAAAGCCCCTCTAGGCTGGGCATTTATCTCAAATCAGAGATACATTCGAACCAACCGACCCAGCTGTGTATAAATGACAGTACTTAATGGATGACTCCTCCCGCTTCCACCATGACAAAATGAGATGAACCGGCTTCACTTTGCTAATGCAATAGTTAGCAATGCTTTCATGATGATGCAAGAGTTAGTGACAACTGGGAGTGAACAGCTTCCGTTGTCTATAAGTGACGATGACTTGTAAGATGCAATCCTGGACCCCGACTCAACACACCCAAATGCATGCAAGGACTCTGAATATGAAAAGAATATGCCAACTAGCAAAAGCCTCAAATGGAAATGGCACGGCTGATGGCCAATTTGGCCCATTCAGCAGATTCTTTAATCAAATGATCATCTGAGGACAAGCATTCACTTAAAAAGTCCTTGCTTGAGACAGATTGCTGAATCAAAGAACCAGCATTGCTTCCCAGTGTGTCTGCTAGATCTCCAAGGACCCCAATGGCAGTTTTCATCACGATCTCATCCCTACAGAAAAGCCAAGCAAGCAAAAAATTTAAACAAAAATCCAATTCACATATAGAGAGAGAGAGAGATCAGCAAAGAACTCACATGTCTTTTCCCATGTATATACTATCCAAGAACTGAAGTATATGAGGAGCATAAGGGATCAAGAGCTGAGTTTTTGGAGAGCTCTTGAAACCTTGGAAGATCCCTGAATATGCCTCCAAAATACCATTTCTCAAGGAGTTGGTATACTCGGTCATCTCATCATCAGCACCTGCAGTATGTGCAGACAACTCTGCTGCCCGCTGGAGCATTGGCATGGCATACATCAAGTACTTCTCAAAATTCTCCCCTATAGCCAATGCTATATCACCAAAGCACGAGAAAATAGGAGGTTTAACAGAGCGATGCAATTGATCACTAGACAAATTCTTAAGCAGCTGAGTCATAATCCCATCACAGTAAGGCAAAATCTTATCTTCCAATGCCCTGCATACATCCCCTACAACACCAACAGTGACAGCACAAACTTGGTACTCTTCAAAATTCTGAAGCCCCATTTCTATATATTTATAGAACTCAGTCATGTATTTAGCAAAATCTGGGCCAGTTGCATAAGCAAGAGCACCAATGGCCAGCATTGCCTCCTCATGAACCGTAGCATTCCTACAAGCAAAGACCCTAAGGAACAGACCCATCATATTGTCTGCATACTGCATGAACATATACTTCGTAGGCTCTGATGAACCTAGCTTCTGAATAAGAACTTGTAGACATCCACAAAGCAGGCCCTGCAATTCCCCTTGTCTCTCCCTTTCATCAGATGAAAGTTTTTGACCCTCAAGGGTGTTGTGCAACTCCATCATGATGACAGGTACCAGTTGCAGCACCATTGAGGCCGTCTCATCAGTTGCACACCTCACAACTTCATTCAATGTTTCATATGCAGCAGTCCTCAATCGTGATTCGCCAGCATCCTCTCTGTGAGTAACAGTTAAGAGGGACTGAACAATTTCTTGGAAAAAGGGAGTTAAAGGAGATGACACACCAACATCTTCATAACCCTGAGCAAGAAAATAGAGAGCACCACAGGCCTTCTCTGCCACATTTGGAACATCCTTCATGCTCTGGAGCAGAACTGTTATGATCTGTTGACAATTAGCCTGATTAATTATTGGTGTATCCACAGTTGAACCATGAAGGAATTCAAATATCCGTCCAAGGGTCCATGCAGTTGTGTCCTTCACGTGGTTATTTGGGTCTTGTGTTAAGGCAGTAAGCATAAATGTCAAGGCCACATTAACAATTGGCATTAACTTTTCTGGGGCAGGTCCTTCCAGAATAGAACCAAATGCATAAGTTGCTGCCTCCCTCTGTCTCCAATCAGATTTGGTTATGTTCTCTTCAATGAATGGCATAACAAGTGGGACAATATCATCTCCAACGGTTCGTGCAACCAGCCCAAGGCACGTACCCCCAGCCATGGCAATATTCCAAGCCCCTTCATCTTGATCCTGATCCTCTTCTTGCTTCAGTAGAGTCTCAAGCAACATGGGCACAAGAGCAGGTAGTGCCTGCTTGATAAAATAAAAACATGGAATATCAGAATCTCCAGTAAAATCATCTCCATATTCTTCCAAGATGTCTATCTCCTCGTCACAAATAGAACTCCAGAACTCAATAGCTTGAAGTGCAACAGGTTCTTCATCTTCTCTAACAGCCTTTGCAGTAATGCCAAAAATATCCTGGATATACCTAGCTAATTTGTCATAATATGTAGAAGCAATGGACACCAAACATTCAAAAGCTGCTTGTCTTATCTTAACTTCAGGGGATAGGGTGGCTTCGCAAACAACCCTCATGATATAATCACGCTCCATATCATTGCTAAAGTTTGCCTGAGCAAATCCCAAAGCATTATACAAAGATCGAGTGGCAGCAAGTCGGACATCGTTGTTCCCTTCTGATGCATTCATACCCTGCACAACAGCTGTCAATATCTTGTTCACTTGATCTTGATCTATGACATCTGGAGAAACTTCCTCACACAAATAACCAAGAGTCTCCAAGGTGGCTTGTTTGACATGGGTTGATTGCTGATGGACGTTTAACAAAAGTGAGCCTATCAATTCAGGCCACTGCTTATGAGGCAACTCAATGCCTGCGACTTTAGCAATAACCTGTGATGCTGTTGATCTAGCATCAGCCACAGGTGAAGAAAGAGTACTCAACAAGCATGTCTTTATCTGAGTTTTGGCGTTGCCATCCAGTGACAACCATCTTTGGACAAGCTCAAACTTCCTATGCTGTTCCTTAGCATCCAATGCATTCTTAAGTATCAAACCAGCTAATTTACGGCTGTCAACTGGCTTCTCTTCATTTGCTAGTTCACCAGAGAGAGATAACAAGAAACTGGGGAGATTCTGCTCTTGGAATTGCCTTAAACTATCTTCTGCCTGCTTTCTCACAGACGCATCTATTGCCTGAGCATTCAGAAGCACCTGTGTAACTTCCATTGCCATATTTCACCTAAGAACGGAAAAACAATCAACGGTCAATCATTAGTTCAAACTAGTGCCCACTCACAAACCACTATAAACATCCCAAATCCGATCTAGTCCACAAGTCCCAAGCCTCATTAGGAAATATCGTACCGAAATACAAGATCGCAAATCACAATAATACAAGACGAACCATTAAAAACCCTAGTCAAGCTTCAAGTGATCTAACAAGAACCCCACCCTTACTCCAACTAATGCAAACCTAGCGTAAAGCCGGAGACCCATACCATAAATAACACGGCAAGAAATTGCCACAAGATCGAAATGAACTGTCGACGAAATGACACCCACAGACACTCGAAACAAATTCCACACTTCCCAATAAAATACTGACACTCAAACCAACTAAAAGTCGCCAGAGAAAGATATATCCGATTCAAAATAAAGCACAAAAAACAAAGGAGCAAGTCATTAATGCACAGATCAAAAGGCACAAATACAGTGAGCACATTTCAAATCGGTAATAGCAGCGGGAAAGCAGCAGTTGGGCAAGAAATGATTACCTGGGATTAGAAAATTGATGGATTTTGAACAAGATACACGAAGAAGAAGCTAGAGACGGCGTTCTGAAAACCCTAGAAGTGTAGAAGCGAGAGGAAGGAGGAGGGAGAGAAGAAGTGCAAAGTGCAAAGCTGGATTTGAAATACAAAAACAAAAACAGATTGATTTTTTAAATAGCAATTATTTCCGGGCAATTTTACGACGCGGTGTTTTTCATTTTAGGTTTTCTGAGTCTGATCTGTTCAACCAATAAGAATTGTTGGTCAAGTCCAGCCAAAGAAAGTGACGACGAGGATCACCGATGATCTGTCATCATCGATTTCCTGCCGTTGGATTTGCAGAAAATAATTTTACTCGAAAATATTACAGTGGGATGGTCCTTAGGAAAGCAAAAGTCAAATTTGAATGATGGGAAGATAACCTAGACGTTATTTGGAACAGTAACCTACGCTACGGTTAGTTGAAAGTTACGATTTTAATATATTTATACATTAGCACCATTAGTATCGTATTATTTCTCTTTTATCCCCCACCTCTATTTGGTGGTTTCAATTTTTTATTTTTCGGTTTTATATTTAAAAGACAAATATAGTAACAAAATCCTCCTTTTTTATTTATTTTTAAATAAAATTGTTACATTTTACAAACATGAATAGTCACTCTGTAAAAATATATGGACTATTAATAGTATATAAAAAATAATATTGCGAAAGTATATTGATCAAAATAACAAAATTGAAAGTATATATATTAAAGTAGTATTCTATATTTGAACCAAAATATTTTATATGGCTTCCAAATTACAATAACACCCCTATCCCATCTCCCTCTCTTTTTCTCCAAAGCTTTAATGAAAAAAACAAGAAAGAAAAAACAATTAAATCAACTCCACTTTGACATTAACATATTAAATGATGTTTAGCGAGTTGTATCTATATTGTATATTGTTTTGTAACTTGCTTTCAATAGGTAGTAGGTGAATACTTAACCATTCTTTGTTTAAGAGAGTTTATAAATGTTTTGAAAGACCATATTGTTTATCTTTCATCTCAAAATTTTAAAAGTTTACTTTCGAAGAGTTAAATTTTTAGCCTCTATTTGACTTTTAAAGGATTTAAATTTAATTGTTGATTAATCTCTAAAATCTGAAATTAATTTCTAACAAGTCCATGAGTATAAAAAATTTGACTTATTTTCTTTTAAAAAAATATTTTATTTTTAACAAATTAAAGCCAAATCAACATAGTTTAACTGTTGTACTCCATTATGTTTTATCAATTAACAATCACCTTTATTTTGGGACTAATTTAGACACTAATTTCAAACTAATTTAGGGACCAATGAAAAAATTAAATTTGAACTTTGAGAACCAAATATGTCAATTTTGAAGCCTTAAATACCAGTTAAGAACTAAAATTCAAATATGAAGGATGACGAATGTTAAATTTGAAATTTATAGACCAGTAGAAATTAAATTCAAATCTTAAGAATCAAAAGTATATTTTAGTCTTTTTTTTAAAGTATTTAAAAAAAGCTTTTACTTCAAGCGGTAGGTTCAAAATATAAATTAATTATCATTTCTATTGGAGAATATAAAGTAATTCCCAAAGTAATTTCACACTTTGTATGAAAAAAAAATCAAGGACTTTGAAAGATTTTTTTTTTTTTAGTTCAATCAAATATGAGTGTTGAAAGATGTAAATTTTTGGCCTCTTGATTAAAAATATGTATTTTAATATATTGGACTATGCTCACTTAATCGTAAGACTTAAAGAATATTTAATCTTGAGATTTGTAATTTCGTGATTAGTATTTGTCATAGATCTAAATGTGTTAATATAATGGATTCTTGTTCTTTTTGGCATAATGTTGGTGAAATTGATAAATCGATTAGCAAAATGTAATGCACGGGGATGTTTGAAAGTATATAACTTAAAGATATATCTATATATAGAAGTAAATGCATGTGTGACAAAAAAATGTATAGTTGTCTCCCAAAGGGAGGTTATCAATTTGAGAACCCAATTCATTCCCACCAAAGTGATTTACCTTAAAGCCTTTTTTATTTTATTTTTTATTATTAAAAATTTATTTGAAGAAAAAAAATAGCCTTATGGGCTTCTATTTACATAAGATGAATATAACTTGCCAAAAGTCATTTGCTAACAAAACATTAAATCAAGATCTTAAAAGCCACCTCACAAGTTTTAAGAGTTTAAAATATACTTTAGTACATATACTTCTCTTGAAGTAAAAATTAGTCAAGTTCATGTATTTTATTAACTTGTAATGATTTAATTTCTAAATATTAATATGTAAAAATTTATAATAAAATAATTTAATCAGGCTTAAAAACTAAATATTTGCTTGTAAATCTTCAGAATTAGATCATTACAAATTTAAAGAAGCGAGGATCGAACTATCACTTGTTAAAGTTTATATACTAGATTGTTACTTCAATGAAAATATTGAGACTAAAAATATTTGTAACATTTTTATATAACACTATATTATTCGAATTACATCTCAAATATTAGTGTCAAAATCAATGGTCAAACTTAACTACGATTGTCATAAGGGATATTTCATACAACCTTTCGAAACACATATGCACTTAAAGTGTAAACTTTACTAGAGATAACGACTCTCCATATTTCTACGCTACTATAATATTGTCCACTTTTGACATAAGTTTTTATGATTTTACTTTTGGTTTCACCCAAAAAGTCTCATGTCAATGAAAATATTATCTCTCACTTACACCTAGATCTTTCTCTTATCTAGCCGATAGGAAAGTTTAGCTGCATTAAGTTATAGGTTAATTAATGTATTTTAAACCCCGCATAATTAAAATCTTTGAACTTATCACGGTGACAAAAAGATATAAAATTAGATAACATTATTTAGGGATGTTTTTAAATATATTAAAATGAGCCAAATTATTTACAAATATATAAAAAAAAAAAATTGTTTACTAGCAATAGAGCGATAGACTTTTATCGCTTTTTCTATATTTATAAATTGTTTGATATATTTTTTTTATTTGTAATAATTTTATTATTATTTATTTATTAATTTGTGGCGGGGAAGAATAAAAATAATTTGAGTGCGTGGTTTTTTGCATTTGAATTAGATAAAATACCCAAAAGCAAACAAGAAAAATTGTGGTGTAAGACAAGTTTGGTAAGAATACGATTGTGACTTTGTTGGGTTCATTTACAAAGAAACGACAATGGCTTATTTTGGGAGGTGAAATTCCAAATAAATAAAAATAATAAATAAAATAAAAAGTAGAGATCATTTGATGTACAAATATAGAGAACGAATTAAATCAATATTGATTGGGGAAATTTTAACCTATGTTTGGTTTATGGTTAAATAAAATTCAATCAAATGTCTGTTTATGGTAAGCTTAGAAAGACGATGCTTGGATAATAATGACTTCATTTTATTAAAATTATTTTATTGGACTGCTTATATTTTAATAATGAGATGAAAATATTTGTGTTAATATAACTAATAATAAGCTCTAGATAACACCACATTTTTAAATAGTATTTGGCTCACCAACATGCATTAGATTAAGTTGTTAAAAATTACCGACTTAATATTTGACCTACCAAGTTTAAATATTGGCGGAGTTGAGTTGGTTATTTTTACCAACTCACCCCAATTCATGTCAACTTTCTCTCTCTTTATTTTCCATGACTCCACCTGCCAGCCGAAGTCGACAACTATCGTACCACAAATCTAATGACATACTTTAATGACCAACTCCAACAACCACTTTCGCACAACCAACTTTGGACTCTAACAATCGCTTCTAAAAATTTGCACATAAAAATGTAGGGGTGAACAAGGAGGCCAAAAAACCCAAAGTGACCAAAACTGGCCAAACCGAGGGTTCGAGGCTAGTTTTTTGAAAAAATCAGTTGAGATTAGTTTTCTCAAAAACTAGTTTTAAACCAACCCGACTCCAACCGTCGTGTAGACTGAACTGCCCGACTAGAATCGAATTAAAAAGTATTATAATATTTATTGTTAATTTAATATACTTTTATTATAGACAATATTATAAAATTATAAAAGTAAAATACCTTAAAATATTTTTTATTTTATTAATAAAATATAACTATTAATTATATGTTGGGTTAGAATTTTGTAATTTGTATAACTATTGTAGTTTATGTATTATTTTTAATGGATAGTGCTAAAAGACTAAATTTATAAGCTTTTTGGAATTGAATTTGAAAGAAGTAATTTTAAAAAAAAAAAAAAAAAATTATCGTTTTAAACTGAAATCTGTCGACCTGACCCCAAAATCGACTGCTTGATTGAAGCAATATATTTTGAAAGTGAAAATTTTAAACCGAATATGGTGGTTTTGGCCCTGATTTTCATGGAAAACGGACCCCACACAGCCGATGCTCACCCCTATAAAAATGCATGTCTTTATAAGTTACAAAAAACTACATCAAATATCTATAACTCAACACAATTCAACTCTGCATTTAAACACATAAAATTATTACCAACCCAATTCAATTATACACCCAAATAGACAAATATTACCAATTCAACCCAACCCAACTCATTGCTTTGAAAAAGAAAAAAAAAAAAAACTTTGCACACCAAAGACAACTTTAATATTAAATAAGTTTAAAATAATGCTTTATTCGCAACTTAATGTTTAGTTGATTCAAAAACACACAAGAATATATTAATATCAAAATCTAAGTTGAAGATTTGAATTTTTATTTCCATAGTGATAATATCGTATCTTAAAATAAAATTTATATATATTACCTAACTTAATTTTATTGTTATATATTACCCTAAATATTATCCACATAAAATTATTGGAAAAAAAGTTTAAACTGTTTAGAATTTAGATAAGTTTTTGGAATGTTAAAATAGGTGAGTACTTGGTTTATTTATTGGTAAATTGAAAAAATAAACAAACAAAATGGATCTTGGACAAGCCTTTAAAAATTGATCTTTGGTAGTAATTTAAACTATTGATAAATACTTTTAGAGGAGAGAAGCAAGTAGAGGGAATTTAGCTAATTTCAAAGGAAATAAATTGTTTAGTGGATTTTAGAATATGAGAATACCCTAAAAAATAAAACCCAACTCCATTGCTAAAATAAAGGGTGTATGACAAAGGACTAATTTAAGATAAGTTGGGGCCAAAGTTTTATTTTTCAAACAATAATTTCATTCTAAGAGATAATCACTACACACTATCCCAATTATCACTTCTTCGAGATCTCATGTCAACTCCACAAATTTGCATTGTTTAGTACTTTGTCCTTAAAAATGTCATTTTTTCCCCTAACATTCACTTGAAATAGTCTATAATTAACATCAAGCAATCCCCAAATTATTACAAAAGGAACTAAAGATTTAAAATAGGAGCCGCTAATATGTAATTTGAAAATTTGAATCTAAAAACCAACTAGATTTTACCAATATGGTAGTTTCCACCCTACTCGTTCCTCCATTCTAATTTACCATATTAATTAAAAAATAGAAACTACTACTTTTTTAAATTTACAAATATTAAAGAGTCGATACATACATATTGCAAAAATAGCGACTACAACACAATTGTGATAATACAATAGATAGAGTATACTTAGATTAGTGATTATTGTGGCTATAAGTATTGAGCATTTAAGTTAGTCAATGACTAATATGATCATATTTAATCAATATCCAAGCCAATTATTAAACCATTATTGTATTAAATAAGATTATGGATTAGGATTAGTAATGGAAAATTTGAGAAGTCTTAAAATTTTAAAAATAAAGTTGGGTTTCAATTCAAGATTTTGATTGTAAGATTACTAAAAGAATAAAATAAAAATAAATAAATTGTTAAGAATTGAGGATAAGTGGCTAAGCAACAATAGATATGGGCCCAACGTCACATGCCGACACCACTCTTTGATTTCATCGGCCCAGCTTCAGATTGTAAAACAGTTCCACCCCCCCCCCCCCC
>QLSR01000191.1:2243182-2255680 GCA_031780015.1 Citrullus colocynthis
CTCCCCCCCCCCCCCCCCCCCCTCTTTTTCTTTTTTCCCCCAAATACTAAAAATTAAAAAATAAAATTCATTAAAAGTCCTACAACACGCATGAAGATTTTAATTTAAAATGGTAGAGATTTGTTTTTTTGTTTTTTTTTTTAGAGGTTTAGGAACAACATGGTTCAATTATATAATAGATAAGTAATATATGAAGAATAAGATTGTCATATTCGATTTTTTTTTTCATGTGACGAATTTATAAATATGGCAGCTTGCATTGGCCAGATATTATAATTTTCTATAGTGAATTGTGTAATGAGCTGTTAAACCAAATAACATAATATGACTGAACAAAATTAAGCTGCTCAAACAAACAAAATTATCTTTCCCTTCACCGCCCATTCTCTTTTCAGCTGCTCAACTAATTAATATAAAACAAACAAACAAAATTAAGTACAACAAAATGGAAATATAAGACCATAGCTGATTGGCCTATCTCCTTTATCTCCCATTTTACCAATATTTGCACTTCCCATAACCTGAAAAATTAAACCAAAATAAATAGCTAAATAAAATACTTCTATAAAAAGATTAAATTACAAAATTTTGATTAATTATGCCCATACAATTTTTATAATGACCAAACTTTTGGTTTATTTTCTCTTTTTTTAAAGAAAAATTTAATTATTAAGGACTTACTTGGATCCACCGTAGTTAGGGCACCCGTTTGGTCAAAATCACAATCATAATCATTCCCTTCCGTGGTTTGAAAGTAGGCATTCATGATGTAAGCAGCATGGGCTCGGACTGTATTAGGAGCATAACACGACCCATTTTCTTGAATCGGCTCACAATCCAAGCCCAACCCACAAACGTAATCTATATTTCTCTGCAAAGCCTCCAAGTTGGCCCCAGCTTTGGGCAGGCACCACCTTTTACCTTCACTCATTGGGCTTGGGCTTCTTGATGTGGATGCTGGTCCGTGATGGGCTCTCGGAGTAGAGGATTGAGCCTGTTAGATCCAAGTCGACAACAAACCAATCAACCAACATGTAACGATCATGATTATCAAAAATGTTTTAGGGTGGGTTCGGGCTGTGGCAGCTACCGTGGGCCGAAGAATCCCAATCTCATAAACCGGGCTGAGATCCGGTTTGAAAAGGCCGAAGTTCCTCTCGCCAACTGGACCGGGTTTGAGATCCTCATTGAATAGAGCGAAAATGTACGTCTCGAAAGTCCGGTTCGGCATCAGCGGCGTTCCCATGCCTGATACGACATGTCGCATGAGATTCCCGTTGTAATCGGCAGCTTCTTTTGGGCCGACACCAAATTGGGTCGGGTCACCCTTAGAGGGCCAACCCGTTTCAGCAATAACAATGTCCAGATCCGCAAAGCCCAAACTTTTCATAGCGGAATAAACCGCGTCCAGTTGAGCATCCAACATGTTGGTGTATAAAATCCCCGAATCTGAATCGACCACGCCGGGATTTGGGCGGAAGAGCGCGTAATCTAGATTTTCATTGTTGCAAGCGAAGAATGGATATGGATTCACCATTAATGGCGAATTTGTTTCTCTTAGGAAGCTTAGCATCGGTTTGATAACGTGTGTGTCGTAGCCCTGTCGGAATCTTCCAGTGGACGGCGGGCTTGAGTTTGTCAAAATGCCGAGAGAGTGCGGGGTCGAGATTTGAATCCGGCGGTCCAAGGAAGCTTCGGTGAGGGCTGTGTGGAGGCTCTGCATTGCTGGAACGAGGTTGGCAATGAGCAATTTGTTGGCGGTGGATAAGACTTCATTGCCGACTAAAACGCGGATGATGTTGGTGGCAGGGATGTAGGGTTCGATGTTCAATTTAATCCATTCTTCAGCGAAATTCGGCTTGGCTAAGCGGGGGATTTGATCGTTAGGGATTGTAATGGATACTGAAATGCTAGTATGAGCGAAAGCTCGTAAGATGTCGGGATTTGCATCGAAGAGTCTGACGCGATCGATAATTGTAGAATCCAAGAGGAAGTCTGCAACCTTAGACGGCGGAGGGAGATTGTCAGCCACCGTACCGTAATTGACTCCGATTGATCCAACTTTGGCTCCTGAAGAAAGGTAATTAGAAAAACTATGATAATTGAAATAGGGAAGCTGATATGAAAATGAAAAGAAAAGCACATAACAGCGTGTGCCATTAATGAATGATGTAATTACCTTGGATTTGGACGAGTGTGGAGAGAAGAAGGAGCAAAGTGGTTAGAGAGGAAGTGTGAGCAAGAAGAAGGTGTGAGGGAGTTAAAGGGGAAGCCATGGGGAGGGGGTGTGAGATGATGAAGATGGAAGAAGAGAGTGAGGAGAGTGAATTGGGGGTGGCATTGGCCATTGCTGAAGAAGTAACATTCAGATGCTTTGCTTTGGGATTGGGAGAAGCTTACGTTCTTGGTAATGCACTTCAAGTTTGTTCTTCGCAGAGCTTTATTTGTCTTTTCCCCCCCTTTTGCTTTTCAATCTGTTTTCTATCGATTTCTTTTTATTTTTCTATTCACCTTTTAATACTATTTTATTTATTTATTATTATTATTATTTTTTTCGAGGCAACACGTTGTCACTTATTTGAAATATGGCCTTTAGTTTAAGTAGTAATGAAGTGCAGAATTCTTAATATTTAGTTTTTTTTCCCTTTAATTCAATCCTATTAACTTACCGAATATAACACTATTTATCCTTTCTACTTACTTGGGTTGTTTTTTAATTTAGACAAAAAGTCTAAAATATTTATAAATATAACAAAATATTATTATTGTCAGGAACGAGAGCGATAGACTCTAATAAACTACTATTAGATAGTATTTTGCTATATTTATATTTAAAAATATTTTCAATAGTTTTATTATTTAAAATAATTATTTTTTTTTTTATTAGGAAGTCCAAAACTCTTGATTGATAGTACATATCTATGTCCATTTCGGTAACATTTATTACTTTTTCAAAGATGATAGTACTTTGAGTTTTATATTTAATAGATTATTGAGCTTTTAATTTTGTGTCAAATATAATATATTTTTAAACATTCTATTTTGTGCCCATAAATCTTTGGCATTTCAATTGTTTGTTTTTTCTTTTTTAAAGAATTGTTAGACAAAATTAGACTAATAGTCACAAATCTTAAACAGTTTAATTTGAAAAAAGAATTGTTGGCATGTGGATCCAATGAAGATGAGGGGCTGCATAAAATCTAAATTAAACCAATATTTTATCAATGTGGCGCGTAGTTTTGGCTCGTTCAAGTTTAATTAATTGCCAGTAGAGTGTTTAAAAATATAGGTTAATTATCCAAGATGTAATGCTTTAATATAACATATTTGCCTAAATATAATTAATCTTGCCTTTTTCTCCAAGCAAAGGAAATAACCTTTCCTTGTCATTGTGGAGAAGGAACCTATCAAACAATTGCTGCCAACTTGGATTCATTAATTAATTCATTAATCAAAAGTATGGCTATGATTTTTATTAGATTAAATTATAAGCTACTTTGTGTTTATCCTGTCCATCAATTATAAAAGATGTTTAATTTTCAAATTTTCAATTTTGTATCTAATAAGTCCATAAACTTTAAATTTTGCATATCTAATAAATCTATAATAAATTCTAGAAATTTAAAAATTTTGAGGATGTGATCAATCAACTTGTTTTTAACTTTTTCCTTTTTAAGAAAAAACCCAAAAGCAAGTCTAAGGATCTATTAAACAACTTTTTAAAATTTAGAAACTTAAGGAACATGAAATTGAAAGTTCGAAAATCTATTAGACACTTTTAAAATTTGAACATATTTGATACAAAATTGAAAATTTAGAAGCATATTAAATACTTTTAAAAGTTTAAAAATCAAATAGACACGTAACATGAAAATTAGATACTAAACTTACAATTTAACCATTTAGTTTTCCTAAATTTCATAAATATCATTATTTTTTAGAAGAAGTTGGTGATATGCTGTAATTTTACAGTTTTTGTTGTAAAAGAAAACAATGAAGAATTGACACAAAACCCATCAATGGTTGTCCAAGAGAGAGAAAGAGAGAGAGAGAGAGAGAGAGAGAAAAAAAAAGAAAAAGAAAAAGGAAAAAACAACTAAAGCTTGAAAGCTTGACAAATATGAATCTAAATTTGAACCTTTTTTTTCGCTTCCTTTCAACAAACTCTTAACCACTTGAAATGCTAGGAAAAGAAATCCTCACATAAGGATGGGTTAAACAAGTGATATGAACAAAATATGGAAGGTTTAAACGAATTTATAGAATGACGAGTTGAAAGTAAAGGTGTCTTAACTAACCCTTTTGAAATGAAGGATGAGAGGGATCCAATTGAGTAAATTAAAACAAATCTAGAATGTCCCATCAAAATTGTTCGGGAGGAAGACATATATCATGGACTAAAGGATTAGAAAGTTGAATTCTCTCTCGCTCTACACCATTTAATTAATAAGTTTGTAACACATTTAATGCATGTAAAATTTATGGTTTATTTTAGTACAAAGAGAATTAAAAAAACAAAAATTATAATTAATATACCAAATAGTTGACATTGTTTTAACTGTATAGTTTTAACTACTTGAAAAGAAAAGACAAAATAAGAATTTATGAAAAATTTAATGGCAAAAGATGTGATAGTCCGTTCAAACATATTTCCTCTGTTAGATATTGATGTTTCATATCTATGGTTTAAATCACACTCATGAGATTTACCATTTCAACTTGAATAGTTGTAATGTGACAAGTGACGATATTATTGTTCGTTCAAACATATCTCCAATGTTAGATTATGATTTTTCATATCTATGATCTACATTACACCCATACACAAAATGATATACCATTCCAACCCGAAATAGTTGTAATGAGGAAAAAACATGACTATTCGTTCAAACATGTCTCTACCGTTATATCATGATGATTCATATTTATGGTCTAGATTGTACCCATACATAAAAGAATACATCAGTTCAAGTATAACCACTCCTATCCAAATAGTTGCTACGAATAACAAAATAGAAATGGTGAAAACTGTAAGTACAAAATGGAAATATAAAGATATATTCTCCCCTCATGGCAATATTTATATATAGTATATATGTAGTAGTAATATTAAAAGTGTTTTAAATACATTTAAGAACAAGGAGAAGAGTTAGGAGGCAATATATATAGTCAAGAGGATGAAGGTGAGGGGATCCAATTACATTTTATAACAATCGTTTTTGTCACCCAAATAGTTCACTAAGTAGTTCTTTTGTTTTGATTAAGTGGGGCCTAAACTAGACATTGCTTTTACATTAGCTTTTTTTTTTTTTTTTTTTTTCTTATTATTATTATTACTATTAATTAAAGGAAACTTGTTAGACCGAACGTTTTCTCATTCTTCATTTCATCCAAGGCCTCTCTGTTTTCTTTTTTCATCTTCTCTAATTTTTGATATGCTATATTTTTCCTATCTTTAACTTTGTTTTTAAGTCTCTTCTTCTCTAAACTTTGTTTGTTTACCTATTTGACAACACAAAGTTTGTTTCTTAAATATAAATTAACTTCTCTCAGATGATAAATGAAAGCGACGACTTATGGAATGTTATAATTGAAAAAAAATTCTCTCTAAGGTGTAGTCTAACCGATATAGATGTGTTAGCGACCAAAAAAAAAAAAAAAGGAGGGTGTGAAAAAAAAAAAAAAAGGAGGGTGTGAAAAAAAAAAAAAAAGGAGGGTGTGAAAAAAAAAAAAAAAGGAGGGTGTGAAAAAAAAAAAAAAAGGAAAAAAAAAAAAAAATAAAAAAAAAAAAAAAAGATTAATTTTGTGAGATGAAGTTTTGAATTGGTCATTGTGATCTAATAATAGAAATTGGAAAAATGAAGAAATTGAAAAAAGGGAAAACCTCAAAAATTGTCTTCCTGTTTGACCCTTCTTCCATTGTCTTCTTCGCTGATTTTGTGTGTGTTTCCACAGAAGATCCAAGGCAGGCAAGAGGAAGAAGAAATCCGCCATAGCCATGGAGAACCAAAGCACCTGCTTGTCCTATGAGAAGCTCAACGGAATGGCCACCTGGGTCGGAACCAGCGTCGCCTCCGCTTTCTTCGCCTCTCTTGAGCGATGTTCCTGCATCAATCTCTCCACCTCCGACGACCACGAAGATTCCGAAGAGGCTCATGATCGCCCTCTCATGTACTGCAACTCCACTTCTTCCTCCGTCGTTATTCGCAGCTTCGAACCGCTTCCTCCTCCGGTCAATGATGTCGCCAATCTCCCCGTCTGACTGCCGCTCTCCCTGGATCTGAGGTCCTTTCCAAATTAGGTTTTCTTCAGATTTGTTGCCGGATCGGAATGTTTTTCGGGTTTTTTTTCTTCTTTTAAAAAAGATCTTCTTTGTTCTATGCGTTCCTTTTCCTATCCCTTTCCCCTGCTCTGGGATTGAGGATTTTGTGTTCCATCAGTTTTCTTCGTTTGTTGATATCTATCCTTCCTTTCTGTGAATTACAAATGGAATGTTGTAATAAAAATTAACCGGAAACAAGCTGTGTTCCTTTGATTCTTGTTGGTTTCTCATCATTATTTGAGATTGAGATCATTTAAAATTGTGTCATCCATCGCTAAATCTATGTGGTTTTGATCTTTGCTTTCTTGGAACTGCATGATTTTCTACCGTTCTTTGTCCAAAACTCTTAGACCGATGACCCAAATTGAATTAGGATCAAGATGGATACGGTGTTCCTAATGCTGGCCATTGGATAGTTTCATAAGTCATCCACCACTTCCCCGAGTTTCCGCTTGGTGGTGTGGTGAGATCTAGTAAAAGGAATATTTCCTTTTTTTTTTTTTTTTTTTTTTTTTTTTATTGAACTTGTGCAGATGCAGATCTGAGCTTTCTCTCTTTCTGCCATTTTTGCTTTTGAAAATTCGAAAGCATGTACTTGTGATTATTAATTTATGAACTTGCTTCCTGCCTTTTTTCTTGTTCTTGATTGCTTGTTCATGAGTCATAATGCAGTTAATGATATGGGATGTCTAGGAGTTGGCTAACATATTCTGAAATATGATTTGAGGCAGTTGGAAAGACAACATTCGTACAATTTGTCATTCATTTTTGGATCTCATCAGACACAAACACCTCATCAATTGTTATTTTATGTCTGAAAACACAAGGCATTGGAATATAATATTTGATGAGAGAGAGAGAGAGAGAGAGAGCTCCTTCTCCAAACTCCAAAGCAGAATAAACAAGATATCAATATTTAAACAAACATGAGTGAAGTTTGTTCTTTAGAATTTAAAAACAAAAGTGGGAGAAGAAGAATGGAAGATGTTACATGTTTCTTTGTCTGCTTCTTGGGATTTGGAATTTAGATCTCAAAAGCATTAGTATTTTTCTTTTTGTCAGTACAGCTAATTGATTCCAATCATTTGCCTTCTGATTTAGTGCAGGAACATGGCCACATAGCTTGGTGGTAGCAGAGAGCTTTAACAGAAATGGCAGAAGAAAGCAGGGGGCACAAGGAAACTGCAAACAAGCACCTGTTAATTCACTATTTTAATAACCACATTCAATGTAAAGAATATTTAGATTATATTCACACATAGAGAAGCCAAGAACACATCTTTTTTCTATTTTTATATACATTGTAAGTTGTAATCAACTGTTTCTTAAAAGTAAATGTATAAATCATTTGAATACGATCAAGTCCCTTTCAGTCACAATCCAATCATCAACATCAAAGTCTAAAAATTTTCTGTTGCCTTTTCTTTTAACAAGTTTCAAATAGTAAAGTCTAAAAATTTGTTGGTATTATATTTGCTTCACTACCATTACAAGATGGGGAAGAGAGATGAGTTTATAAACTTAAAATCAATCTGTTTAAACTTTCAATTCTATGGTGGCTTCTATAGAACATCTTTTACAAGAGAAGGGGGGGAAAGCATAAGCCTCCTGCACAGAGAACTTGTATTTACAACAGATGGAACTCAAAGGGTGCTAAATAGCTTACCTTAAGCTCATAACACCTGACCCCTAAAGATGATGTTGAATGAAATAAGAATAATACAACCTATAATCTCTGTTAGCAAAAGGGTTGCTGCAGATTTGTGTTAGTGTGTGTAATGATACAGCAAACAAGCAGCAAGAAGCAAACAAAAAAACTTTTTTCTTCTCTTTCATTTCAAAGACCAGCCTGGCAGGTCTAGTCTCATCAGATGAAATCGACCGCCTATGTTTGCCCCACGCTCAAATCCTCATGTCTCTCGTCGTCTTGATACGAAGCAGAAGTAGAAATGGTCAAAATATCAAATCAATAAAAAATGGCCCACATGATATAATGGCATTTATACCAATTTTCCTTCACTGAATTCAGACCACCAATCTTGATTTCCTTGACCATGTTAGAGCAGAAAAGGCAAGAGGTAAGAGGTCCTCCAAGCCCCTGCAGTAACCTGCATCATCGAGACAACTTCTCGTATCAGTGTTATTTCCCCCAATACATGAATGACTTCACATGTTTGTTACCAGCCAGCAGCAAATACTCAAATCACAACATCACAAAGTCTATGATTAAACTGCCTAGAGGGCGATTGACAAGAGGATCCAGGTAAGCTAACCTTGGCCACTAGCTGATTCGAAGTCGTTTCCTCTACAGAAGCTTCTTCCATCAATTGTCATTTCCATAAACTGACCCTAGAGTATCAGAAAAATCTATAGGAGATGCTTGAGGAAATTCCAAAAACGGTAACGTATCGCCTATCAGCACATATGATTGTGTTTTATTGCAGCTCGTGATAACATTGGTTGATCATCTAAAATGAGATCAGGCTTCCATCATAGCTTTTACTCGGCCAGGAGGCACTAACATGTGAGGCACCAAAATATGAAGAAATCACTTCGTGTTTTTGGAAAATCCTGAAATTTCAGACGTGTACAGGCAACCCGTAATTGTGAAACGACCTGATTCGTCCATCCCATCCTGCAGTCACGATGACCAGACCCCAAGCATGAGAACTTGATGTATTTTGGCAAGACAACTTCAGAAACTTATACCGAGATTTATGCATCATAGATGGTTTCGTTAGTAGGCTCGAAGTTGGGAGCTTCTCCTCGGGCCAAGTTGCAGATCCCTTGGGGAAGGATTCTAATAACTCTTGGCTCAAAGAGAAAAACGCAGGTGACGGAAGCGGGAAAGTTTCAGGCGAATTCCTTTGCATGCCAGGAAAATGTCTTCTATCAACCTCTGTGTTACATCTCAAACCACACCATGGTACCGCAATGGAAGCATTGGGGGAGAAATATTCATACGACTTAATCTTTTTCACTGGGGAAAGAACAGCCTCGTTCTTATAACTGCAGTTCCATACATATACATTCGAATCCCCACTAGCCGAGATAATATGTTTCCCATCTGAGGTAAACGATGCAGACATCTGGTTTCCCGTATTACAAGGCCCTGAACAGAAAGGACGAAACTTGCTTATGAGCGCACATGGAAGACAAGATACGACGAACAACACCATTTGGTTAAAAGCAAAATCTTCATAATCGAAATAACCAATCAAGCTGACTGTAACCACATCAACTCACATCACACCCGATCACACACAATGTACTAAAACCTCCCAACCATTACTAACCATGCTGTTGATACTTGATATAATGAAGATATCAACAGCAAACAAGGATAGACAGGTGCATACCCTTGTACTTCTGAATCACATTAAGCCCTTGAATAATCCGGATTCGAGAATCAGCAGAGCTCACCATTATTCTGCTTGAATCTTCTGCAGAAAACTGTGACCAAAGGAAAAGAAAATAAGAACGCGTCGAAAACATTAGGATGAACAAGCAGGACAAGGAGATAAAACACAAACATGACATCTAAATGTGAATAAAACATTAGTTGAAAGAATTACCTGAAACCCCGTTATCTTTTTACTGGGTGACTTCTTCTTACTGGATAAACATATTTCGCCATCTAATTCCAGGTTATTATCACCTAACCAAAACAAATCAAGTGATTGGTTTAGACAATCTTTCTACAAGATCAACATAATGTCGGAAGCTTATAGATCATTCCAGTGATAAGGTTTCATCCAATTGCACTCTAGAATTCATTTGTACCAAAGCAAAAAACACGTCGTTGTCACTTTTATGATGAATATTCTCCTCTTGCCAGTCACTTTTATGCATAAAATCTTACTAATTACTCCTCCAAGGTAATAACAACTTCATACCGAAGCTACACATATGTATGGGAATATTTGTTTATTTCCATGCAAAATTTCAGACAATGGTATATTGATGCCCAAAAAGAATTTCCATAATCTTACTAGTTCTACATAAACTTTATAGTGAAACAATTTTCTTTTTGTAGATATCACTATATCAGTTCTTCACATCAGAATTATTGAACAAGCAACATAGTGTATGGACTATGTGGTAAATTTCACAGAGGTTACATATACAGCTTGTATCACTCAACATTATTCATTATCACACACCCACATACATAAAGATTCAGCAGGCAAATAAACCAATAGTTCATTATCACGATAGATTGGGAGAAAAACCAAGGACAGAAGATAAGCCTGGGAATGGGAAGCAAATTAATATAACTAACATACCTATTACTTTAAAGAAGCGGCAAGTACCATTTATGGAGCCAACAATTCCTCCCTACATTAGGAGATTGAAAATACCATTAACGTCTAAGCAAACTTCCAAATGTCTACTTCTACATGATGAAAGAGTCAAACAAGCACAAACCTGTCCATCAGGATGATAAGACACTGCAGTGACAATTTCCCTAATGTCAATCCAGTCAACAACTTGACAAGAAGGAATTCCCCAAATGCGAATCTTTCCATCTATTGAACCACTGATAAAGTAATTTTCATCCATGGGATTAAAATGAACACAAGTAACTGCAGCCAACGTGGAAAAAAATAAATAAATCAGAGAGGCATAGTGAGAGCTGCACGATAATAGTCTGTAAATAATTTTTGTCACAATAAGAACAGAAAGGAATTACAAACTCACCATAATTACTATGTGAAAAAACTCTGAGACAATCATCAGATCCCAATCGCCAAAGTCGGACAGTTTTATCAATTGATGATGACAGAAGATACTGCATATGAGGAAACAATACAAGTTCAACAAGATTACCAATGCATAAGCATGATTTAGTTTCTAGGAAACTCATAGAGCTACTACTTACATTGTTTTTTGACCAAGAGAGATCCAAAATATCACCAGAATGTCCATGGAACTCGTGCAATGGTCTGTCCAATATCCTGAAGATTTTAGGTGGAAAAATTATACAAGCTGATTCCGATGTTTTCCTCAAGGTCATTGAGTTAGCCATCTTCTCTTTCTCCACAAGCAGGGGTTTCAACTCGGAGAGTCGATTCACTGTGAAGTATATGCAGGATGGATCAATTTCGGGGATGTCAGATTCATTAGATCTCTCATCTTCAATCACTTGCCACAATTTAACAATCCCATCATCACCACCAGTAGCAAGATACTGTCCATTAGGACTAAACTTCATTGTCAATATAGCACCTTCATGTGCCTTAATATCTTGTCCCATATACAGGGCTGATAGTTCCTTCAAATGCTTCTTGCAATGGCGAACTTTCACCCTCCGAACTCTCGACTCTGCAGCCGAATCATCATCAACTACCAATCTTGTTGACTTACCATGTTTCTCGAAAATGCAGGCTGCCGAACGCAATTTCTTAAGCCAACGTTTGTTGACTCTTCGGGCTGAACGCAATGGGATGTTTGCTCTGTCAGCCTCCAACTCCATCATTTGTTGGAAAGATGGTGAGGAACTAGAAGTCCCCTCAAGCTGTTCAGGCATTGCAAACCGAACAGAGGGTTTTAGATCCCCATTTTTCCTGCCACATTCTCCCTTAATCCCATCATCCCTGTACAGAAGGGTACTGGATGAAGCCATCTCTGAGAGTTCAATATCATCAGTAGACCAACATGAGATGGAAGATCTCCCCGAGACAAACACATCTTCAAAATCAGAGGATTCAATCCCAGAATTGTCCATTAATCTTCCTCCATCCCCTTCTCTCCAATCACTGCAGAGAGACAGAGAATTGGTATGATATGGAGGAGTACGATCTAATCCCATCCCCATCCATTTCAAAAACTTCCTCCGACGTTCGTGAACACTCATGGGGCTTCGATTCCAAACATCATAAACCAAACTCCCATCGACCCAATTGTTGAATCTGGGATGAGAATCAAAAGCCGCCTCAATACCATCGCAATTGGGTTCAGATATCGAGGGAGCATTGATCTCTTGGGCATCAAAAAATGGGGATTCTTCATCTCCGCTAACGCTACCCATTGTTCCTCACAGTTCAACCCATGAAATCGCCTCAAGTACGCAGCATTATATGCGGGAAGAAAATGTGAGGAAAATAAACGAACACCCACTACACAAAAATCCAAAAAAAAAAAAAAAAAAAAAAAAAAAAAAAAAAATTTGGAAT
>QLSR01000191.1:2264472-2276987 GCA_031780015.1 Citrullus colocynthis
TTTTTTTTTTTTTTTTTTTTTTTTTTTTTTGTTAGAAATGAATTTAAAATTGTTGCATTTTTTCTTAAAAGATCCCAAATTCTTCCCCTTTGTTAAGACATATATTAAGATTATATTGGAAAAGTGTGTATATGAATGTGTATGTGTATATATATAAAATTTAAAATAGGGAGGAAAAGGAAATATGAAAAGTAGGAAAAGAAAAGTGGGGTTAAGAAGAAAGGGATCATGATGTGGTGCAAAAGGGGAAATGTTGTAGTTTAAAGTGTTAGCAAAATAAATGATAATGCCATCCAACCTCATCGTTCCCATGTGGTTTCACTTAATTCTTTTCTTTTCTTTTCTTTTCTTTTCCCCTCTACATTTCAAATTAATTCAAATATATTTTTACCCATTAGGGTTTATGTAATCTTTTGGTTATAACCCAAAAGCCCAATCAATCAACCATTGCACATGGCTTTAATTAATCCTATGAAACCAAATAAATCAATAAATTATAATTTAGATTCAACTAACTTAGCCAACAATATATTTAATCAAAATTATTTGCATACAACTTAGCAACAATAATACAATCTATTTTATTGAATTATCGAGGATATGTTTTAAAAGGATCTATATCAAACGATTGGACCACCGTCAATTAATGTGTTTCTTAATAATCAAAAATATTATTTAAAATACAAAACTTTATTTTAAGGTTGTGAATATTTATAAGGTAAAATTACAAATTTCAATTTTTTCCCTTTTAGTTTGTGTCAAATATGCCCTTATTAAAATTTTAGGAAAAACACCAAAATTTTAGAGATTGTATCAATTTAAGCCATGAACTAATAATTATATCAATTCAACGCCCCAAACTTTTGCAAGTGTATCGATTTATACCCTCTATCAAATTGTATTTGGAAAAACATTATGTGAAACTTATAATTATATCAATTAAACCCCTAAACATTCATAAATGAATCAATTTAAACTCTAAGTCAGAATTTTCTTTGAGAACCCTCCCATTTACTTTAATCGTCCATTTTGTAAAACCAACATTTGAAGAAATCTACACGTGTTTGAGAATTAATGCATGGACAATTTTCAAAAGTGATCGTGATGAAGGGTCTTTAATTGGTTGGCTTGTGAAATTTTTGGAAATTAATGGACTCAAATTATAAGTTCCGCACGATACTAGTCAAATGAAAATGGAGGAGAGTGTAAATTGATATACTTATGAAAGTTTAGGCTTTAAATTGATACAATATTAGTTCAAAGTTTTACTTGATACACCCCCAAAGTTTAGGGGTATAAATTGGTATTTTCCCTAAATTTTCAAAAAGTGTCTAATAGATCCCTAAACTTTCAATTTCTATCTAATTAAATTCTTAAACTTTCGATTTCGTGTCTAGTTCATGATATTTCAATTTTGTGTCAAATAGGCATTCTTGACCTACTCCTTATTTTATAAAATTCACAAATCTATTGAATACAAAATTGAAAGTTTAATATGCTACTAGAGAAAGAAAACCAAATTTTTTGTGTCGGATAGATTTCATATTTTAAAAAACATTGAATATGTAGATGTAGCTATTAGACATAAATTTGAAAATGTAGAAACCTCTTAGACATAAAATTAAAGAATAAGAATCTTCATGATACATTTTGATGTTCGGAGATTAACTATTAGATACAAACATGAAAAATTAAGAACTAAATGTGTAGTCTTATATCGTGTCTACACATTTATATTTTATGAGATAATTCATACAATAACATATATAGAATAATAGCAAGATGGTGAGAAGTGAAAAGATGATATATGTCTTAAAAGACACAAAAATCTCAACCAAGATTTTAGGGTTAGAAAACAATGATAGTTCATAGAATTGAATGAAAGAGAGAGGGTTGTGAGACATCTCTTTGCTTAATTTGCAAATAAAACATTAACCAAATTGTATTAAGATGTGTTTAAATACAAAAATCTGCACTTGCATGCATGGATTTGGATGGTCAAATTATTAATTAAAGTACACAAATTTTGAGGTTTTTAGATACCCAATGCTTTTTCTTCTCTCTCTCTCTCTTTAGTCTTAAATTTACTGTTGTTTTCTCTAAATTCACACCAAAGAGAATAGCCTATCCAATTTGGCTTTGTTTGGATTGTTATTATTCACACACATATATATACAATTCAAAAAGATGTTTCTATATATTTTCTTTATTAAATATTAAAAGGGGTTAAAATATTAGAAATTATATGAATTTCTCTCTCTTTTTTAAGAAGGCCACACGTTTGGATTGTAAAGTCGCATGTAATGTAATGTAATTCAGTTTGTTTTATTTCATTTTATTTTTTAATAATAATGTTGCAAATTGACGGCCGACAGCAATTAAAGAAAGAGAAAAGAACATGATGTGTTGCCTTCCCTTCGTGGCTTCAGCATGATCCACTCTTCTTCTTTTTTTTTTTTTTTTTTTTTTTATATTTTTTTTTTTTTTTTTTTTTTGTTTTCCGTAAAAAATTATAGTGTTATGATACCACCATATTTCTAATTTTGTTTACACTATATTTTTGTTTTTAATATTTATGAATGTTGAAGCAATGAAAGGAGTATTTGTAACATTTAAAAATTTTCCATCTTTTATATCAAATTTAGGATTGAAAAGGAACTCCATAACCTTATCAAAGTATGTAAGATGGAGTTTAAATTCAATCTTATAACACATTGAAGTTAAGAAATGCTAGAAGGTGATTTTCTCTTGTAAGAAGTGAATTGTGAAGTTCTGTTTCTTTTTTCTCTTTAACTTAGTTTGCCTCCAAAAATGTTCTCACTTTGCAAACCCATTACATACACTAGTCTTTTAAATTATGAAATCTTTCTTTTCCGAAATTTGGATATGTAAATTGATATGTATCTTACCATATTTAGCTAGGCTTTTTTTACATTGATAGGAATAGAGGAGTAATTGAGTAATTGACTTTTGAAATATGATAATAAATATCCTAAATTATGTATGGATTGATATATATATATATATTGTAAGATAATTCATGAACACCTTAGAGACAAATGAAATATCCCGCCGCACCTCAAATCATTCATTATCTTTGTTCACAATTTTTTTTTGCCAATATATTGTTCTTTCTATATATATGTGCTTTTTTTTTTTTTTTTTTTTTGATGAATTAAATTTAAAATGAGTTAATTGAAAATAATAAGATTCCACTCAATTATCCTTAGGTTGGTCGGTAAAGTATAATGATGAAGGCAAAAGAGGTGGGTTAAAGAGACAGAATGTTGGAGATATGTTTTGTTTTGTTTTGATCAAAGTGTGTTTAAAAGGTCAAATTGTGTTAGCTAATCATATCAAATCCTTTGACAACTTACTATCTTTACTTTACCAAACCACGCTAATTGACCATCTCTTAATTTCATTGGAAAAAACTTCCCCAAATTAATTGTTATTACCTTACAATAATATGAGATATATTGTCATTTAGCTGTCCATGTTAATTTAATTATGACTTGTTTTAAAGCTGTACTTAAGAAACAACTTTTTTTTTTTTTTTTTTTTTTTTTTTTTTTTTTTTTCAATCTTAATAATTGGTAACTATTTTTTTATCTTCCAATTTTGAAAATTAAATTATTAGAATGTCTTTTTTTCTTTAATATAATCCACTTTTGACCAGAATTTTTCAAATCTAAACAGATTTTAAAATAAAGTTTTTTTATATAAAAAAAATAATCAAAATATTTACAAATACAGTAAGATTTTACTATTTGTTAGATATAAATAGTAGTCTATCACGGTCTATTATAGATAGACTATGAATTTTTGCTACTATTTGTAANTTTTAAGCACAAAATTCACCTATTTGACAACAAATTAGAGACATTAATTGCTTTTGTGAATTTGGACTTGACAAAATAGGTCAAAATTAGAAAAAGATAAGAGAACATAATTACAAGATAAAGTGGACTTAAGTTCAAATAAGTCCAAGTGTCAACAAATAATTGATCGATGAGGAAAGATCCACACTTCTTGTTCCCCTTGTAAATATATTATTATAACTCCATATGAGGTATCAAAAATCTAGAACTTAAACTTCTTATTTTTTTGACTCCATTCTACACTTCTCATCTCTGACGAAACCCTTTTTTCTTCGTTTTATAAGTTCTCTTTTCTCCAAATTACAAATTTAAGGTTAGATGCATTTTTTTCCTGTCTGGATTTTGACATCAACAAGTGAAATTCATCCATCTTCATATAATACAAATAAACGACATAAACATCCGTGTAGAAAGTTGGACACAATATTATAGTCGAGATCGTTTGTTCTTCTATCTAAAGTCACTTTAAGTAGGCAGTGATTTGGGTGAAAATTCAACAAGGGGTAGGACTTATTGAGAAAAGAATGATGGGGGTTGATGAAAAAAGGGGTAGGACTTATTGAGAAAAGAATGATGGGGGTTGATGAAAAAAGAGGGATGGATAGGGTTTAATTTGAAAGAGAGAGGAATTAGGGATAAAGGGGAGTGTGTGTGTGTGTGTGTTAATGGAGAGGCGGACCAATGGGCAAAGGAAGCATATAGTACCACGGCTTAGTGAAGAGAATTAGAGAATAAATAAATGGAAAACATGGGTGTGAGTGTGGGTGTGGGTGTGGTGTTCTGAGAGGGATGAGGTTTAATGGTTGCGGACAGCTTCCCACCAAACAAAGCTGGTGGCTGCCTTTGGGGTCTTTGATAGCTGCATTTCCCTGCATTTTTCTTTATTATTTCATCCCCTCACCCTGTGCCCCACTATTCATCCACTTTGTCTTTTCACCAATGCCCCTTTTCCCACTTCTCCCTTCTTTCTTCTTTTCCTTTCCCTTTAGCCACTCCTTTCCTATACCAATATATCTCCCAAATATCTTCCATCTAAATTTCAACTCCCATCACTTGTGTGGATATAATATAATCATCTCCACTCTAATTCTCATTACGTATTATGTCAGTTTGCTAGGCCCCTCAAAGTTTATAGCTATTAAATTCTCTTCTTATACCAAGATAGAGATGTTGAAATTGTTTCTTCGTCCATGGCGTATTGTAATGATTCTGGACTTTGATGAATGACATGTTTTTTTAGGGACCTCAAAATTCAAAAGACAAGAAATTTCCATTGTTAGATAATACTTTTGGAATGAGAGAGGCCAGATGTGAGGCATTAATGCGAGGAACTTGAAGATGGGTTGACATATATTTAAGAAGGAAATGGAATTGGGTAGAAGAAGAGCTTTTAATTGAATTTAGAGAGATCAGTTTTTGTCAAAATCAAACAATGAATGCAGGGCAGGAAAAGATGAAAAAGAAAAAGCAGCTTCATAGGGATCTGAGTTCTGATGGAAAAGATCTCTGGAAAAACAAAACACAGATACAAGCAGAGAGAGAGCAGCTGCCAGAAGAAAAAAAAATGATGGACCTTGCAAAACCCAAACAAAATAAAGTACCCTATTAACAAAACATACTTTTACTGTCATTATTATTTCTCATACTCAGAAAAAGGACCACCATAGTAATGGTAGGAATGCATCAAAATGAACAGAGGGGGGGATGTGGGACAATGGTTGAGGAAGTGACATCTGATCATCCATATCTGACGGCTGACAGGCAAATGAGAGGGTAGTGTGTGCAACTGGTATCAGTATCAATATGTATTGAATTACTTCTGCTAAACTAGAGAGCGGTTTTGTGAGTAAATATGATAATGGAAAATAAGAAGTAGGTAGCCTAAATAAGGACCACCCGAGTGGGTTCTTTCCAACTGCTAGTATAGTATAGTATAGTATAGAGTGGTCCTAAATATGATGACAATCATAAGATTGGAGAAGGAAAGAGTGGTGTAGGCAGTACAAACCTCCGCTGTAATCCACATTCGTACAACATATCTTGTAAGATTCTCACAAGTCACAACACATCGTGACACTCCATGCTTTCCTTTTCTTCCTCGTTTCTCATTCTCCGGCATATGTAAACATAATATATATCGAAGGAACACATCCAGCTTCAAGCAAAGGTATCCCTTTTGGTTGGTTTTGTTTTTCAGCTTTCTTGCTCCTTCA
Source organism: Citrullus colocynthis (assembly GCA_031780015.1). Classification (NCBI taxonomy): domain Eukaryota; kingdom Viridiplantae; phylum Streptophyta; class Magnoliopsida; order Cucurbitales; family Cucurbitaceae; genus Citrullus; species Citrullus colocynthis. Next base: position 2,270,567 of record QLSR01000191.1, read on the forward strand.
GATCTTTGCAACTCAAAGAGGAATGGGCCTGATGACCTGCATTATCCAGAATTTCAATTAGAGTTTGAATTTTGTTGGTACATTCATTTCTCCCATAGTACAAAAGCATGAAGAACAGTTCAAAGCAATGGTGATAGGATATAGTTCTTTTAAGTTGTGTATTGTAAATTACCCTTCCCCGGGCTGCCATATGGACCAAGGAACAATGTTATACTTTTCTTCAATGAAGTCCAACCCAAGACAAAGACTCTTCTCCTCCATCATGCAACTCAAAGTTTCCCAAGTCATCTAGAGAGGCCAGAATGAACCAATTCGTGGAAGCATTAGAAAAATTAGTTCTACACCAGTTGGCCCAATATATGGGCATTTCACTACCAGCAAATTGTTCTCTAAACTCAGGGTACAGCCTATTAACAATTACAATCATTCAAGTGATGAGAAAATTAGAAAGCCATATCAGAGAGATACAGTATCTTTCAAAATGAGGTAGCTCTGAGAAGACTTTTGGATGCAACAGGAAATATTTGACATATTTGGGCAAGATCCAGGTTCAGCCAGAGCTATCCCTTTCGATTGGATTTGCTTTTAAGCTTTGTTGCTCCTTGCAATCTTTGCAACTCAAAGAGGAATGATAACCTGCAGGTCCTGCACTATCCATAATTTCAATGTGAATTTCAATTAGAGTTTGAGTTCATTTAGCCAAATAATCCTTTGGAGGGTACATTCATTACTCTGTAAGACATAGGTATGGAGAACACTATAATCACCAAAACCCAGATGATAATCAGGAACTAGTTGACGTAACTAAAAGATCCATTCCATCTGGACCGGGGAGTACCATTTTGGTTTTCTTCGATGAATTCCAGCCCAAGACAAAGGCCCTTATGCCCATAGTGCAAGTCCTGGTTTCACAATACATCTAGACAGGCCAGAAATAACGAAATTATGGAGGCCTTTGTAAACTTTGACCTGCAGCACTCAGCCCAAAAATATGGACCTTAAACCAGTAATATGTTGTTTGAACTTAGGACGGTCTATTTAGTTATTAACAATTGCAATCATTCAAGAGATCAGAAAACCTGACAGCCGTAATGGAGAGTTTTGAATCAAGAATAATTGACATATTTGGACAATTACATTCGCACTAACATGTGAGTTCTCGAATTACAAACTGTTAGCATGGGAGGCAATTCGAATTTTGTTCTCCATTCTTATTTGCCCTAATGGGCACATGCTTCTGAAATTCTGAGCTTAGAGAACTAACTGTAATTAGGCATTAATCAATCAGCTCACGTCTATAATCTATAGACATTGTGTTTGTTTTACAAAGTCAAAGGTTACACGAAATGCTCGGTGGGATATTCATGCTCATATCCGTTGTAGTCATAATACAATCTCTCTCCCTTGGATATATCTCTGTTTGCAATCAGTAGAACTCTACATTCACCATTTACGTTGAACCTTACGCACTTAAGGTTTTGCTTTTTCCTACCCTCCCTGCATAAAAAAGACACAGCCTCAAATCAAAAGGGAGAAAAAACAAGGGAAAGAAAAGTATAAAATGAGGAATTAGTTCTACTCAGGTTTCTCAAACACCAGAGTATGACAATAAATGAAGCAAGTAAGGATGAGCTTACGGTGTATGGTTGTTGATTCCATTTATAAAACGGGCAATGTTACTACGTTTGTCAGGACAGATGACGAGGCTTTTAGATGGGTTAGTCGCAGACAGTAATGTCATCATACTATCCCCATCATCATGTTCACGGTTCCGCAAGTAATCAACATCCCCCGTATATTCTGTAATTATGGTCAAGTCCTTTATAAACCTATCTGCTTCCACGGTGAACCTGTGACCATGTATGAATCGATTGAGCTGTGCTCCTATCAAAAGGAGAGAAAACATAGGACTATGCAAATTCACATACCCTTCTCGAGGATCAAAAACAACCATAAGGGGGGGCCATGCCCCTCTTTCCATCATACTTCTGCACAAGTTCAAGGTTTCAACATCCTCCTTTGGAAGAACCTAGAATGCAGATAAACAAAAGACTTCAGCATCACAGAAGAGATCAGAAAAAGAACCTCCAGCCACCCAGTGAATCACACAAATTTTGGAGAAACTACAATCCTAAGTTAGGCAGAAAAATATTCTATAAATGCTCTTAACATTTATCCATCTCACCACTGTCTCACTACGCGCAAATGCAAAAAATGGTCATTAACTAGTTTAAAGAATAAAGATATTCAGTGATTCATTGTTATCCGGTAGTAGTGTTTGGTCTGCATTTCTATAATTTGAAACTCCATTGCATCCAATAACAACAATGGCACCCCCGAAAAATTTTGCACTAAGCAAGGATAATATTATAACAAATGGGCAAGATTGATAACTAGCATTCACTTCACTCCTTTCCTTTTAAGAAAAATATTGGGGCTTTCCATTTTACCTGCATTCCTCCGTGCTCAAGAGATGGGCAGTTTGCTGACCTTGGTGCCATGCCACGCATATATGTAAGCTCATTGCTGAAATCTGTACCTGTAGCCATCAATGCTGTTGCCAGTGATGCCATTTGTTCCAAGCGTCTCGCAGGATCTGCTGTTGGATTAAATGGCAAGAGCTTCCTTCTCTTTTTACTAAGTACTAAGCTACCAGCCCGTCTTCGCTTCTTTCGGTTTTCTGAAAAACAGCAATACAGGGAAAACGATTTGAATTATGGGCCAGAGAAACCTTTAACCAAGAAAAGGATGGTAGCAAACTCAATCTCCAGTAGTATGACTTTTCTACCTAGGCTTAAGTCGGTTTGGGAGTCCGCAGGTCTTTGGATGCGGAAAAAATCAACAATTTTAGTTTGCACAAGAGGGAAAGCTGCAAAGTAAGAGTAAGAACCATTAAAAAAAAAAAAAAGGGAAAATCAATAATTGAACTTGATTAAAGTTGGTATCTAGCAACGAAAGAAATGTATGGGATTCTCAGGAAAATCCCTAAATAGCCAAAACGTTACACAGAATAAAACAGAACTTGATTATACATGCAGCGTTATAAAGTTAGAAAATTGATCACGTTCTTCCTCAAATAAAATAAAATAAAATAAAATAAACAAATAATCAAGTTCTTCCGTCCGCTCGGTAATAAATGAATCCATTGATCTCGAACACAGAAGACTAATAAAAACTTCAGAAGGAGACACACAATGCGAAATGCGACTTCCATTCCAGAACGCATGCAAATAAATCGAACAAAGCAGATGCATCGAGACTCCAGATGAAATGAAATAAGATAAAAATAAAAGGGAAGAAAGGGAGATGATACATTTGAGATTCTTGTGGTTGGAGCAAGTGGGGCAGAACCAGGATCCCTTGGGGACGGAAGCAAGGATGGGGGTAAGACAGAAGAGATGATACCCTCGATCGCATTTGTCGCAGAGAAGAAGCTGAGCGGGAGAGTCGCCGGAGCCGCAGTTCTGACAGGAAATGTCGTCGTATTCGTGGTGATGTGATGCAAAATGATGTGGGGAAGAGGGTTTGGGAGCAAGAGTTCTCCGCTTGCGCATCATTTTTGGTACGATGGGGGGTTGAGATTGGGAATGGGATTGGGATTGGGATTGGGATTGGGATTGGGAGAAGGGAAAATTGGCGCGACATTGAGAGATGTAAGAAATGGGTATTTGAAGAAGGAATTAGGGCATCTGGCGCGCTTTTTGGTTTCCCGGCAAAACTCGGCGCCATTAACCACACCCACACTTCGTCATGCACCCTAACATATGATTTTTGGGCCTCGTGGGCTCTAAAATGGGCCCGATACCCTTCTAATTGACAAAGGGTAACTTTGACAATTTATTAAAAGAATGTCATAGCAGAAAGTGAGTTTGTGAATAAATTTTTACATAACATTTAAGTACAACGTATTTGCCTACGACTCTAAATATTTTAGTTCCAATTATTAAATTATTATATATTTTGAATTCAATATGATTTTTTTAAAGATTTAGTTATTTGTATTTTGTGTTTTTTGATTTGTTATGCATACCCATAAATGTAGGAGGAGAAATAGCAAAGCCACATCTGTCCACATTTTTATTAAGGAAAGTGTAATTTAATTATATATTTTGGATTTCCAAAATTATAGTAATTGGTAGATTTTATTAGTATGTGTGCCTGAATTTCGGAAGTGGCGCCACCATAAGAGAAAGAGTGAGAATGAAATCAAATACATGTTGTTTCCTCTATAAAACACCTAATGGAACACAATTCAAGGTTTGCAGGGAGTTCAAACAGGTGGTACCAAACCCCCTTGCAAGATAAAATTCACATCCTCCGGAAACCATGCTAATCTTACCTCAACCTAAATACAACCATTCGTCACCAAAATTCTACACATCTCTTGTTAACCACCACATTCTCACACCTCTTTCTGTCCTTCATACTACAAATTCAATTCCTAATCCATCTACGTTTGGCATCATCTTTCACGAATTTAAATTTTAAACCCACATGATCGTCCATGTGTAGTGCACTACTATTTTAGAACCAAACAATTTGGGTTTAATATGTTCTCAACAACTAAAACCCAAGCCCTTTTTTTCCTTTTGACCCATGGGTATTTAGGTAACATCACGCATGGAACCCTCAAACTAAAAATGTAAAAAAGTAATTGTTTTAAATGATAAAATTGCTGGAGATATATACAAACGTAGCAAAATGTCGATGTCTATCAATGATAGACAATAATAAACACTAATAGACATCTATCATTCTCCATCACTGATAGATATAGATATGACATTTTGCTATATTTAAAAAAAAAATTGAGGTTAGTTTTGGAAATTTCAAAACCATTTAGATCAAAAAAAAAACAATTTTCCATATTTTTCACTTGTCTAAAAGTTCAAATCAAACCATGGTATAAAAGTTAAGTCAAACCCATCGTATAAGCGAAGTTTAACCAACCAAATCTAGTCTATTTAAATTTGTATATTTAATTCAAATATTGTTGGATGTGGTACTAGCTAGTCCCAACCAACTTCATGTATTGTTGTACAGGAAGAAGAGTAATAAGCCAAAAAAAAAAAAAGCATATATTTTTTTTTATAAGTTGCGCAAATGAGATTCCCTAACCAAATTTAATTCGTCTACAAGTCAAAGTTTTGCAATTAAATCCCAAGATTACAATCAAATCCATATATTCTCTCACTTTCATTCAATTTAAAAACACCAAACTTTTTTGAAATTAGAATCAATTTTGAAGATCAAGCTCCACCACCTTATAATCCAACGTTCTTCTTTTCACACTCTCATTTCTTTTTTATTCGTTGGCTTCTATAAAACTAAACTCAAAAAAAAAAAAAAAAAAAAAATCTTTACGAGCAACCAATTATGCAAAGTGAAATTTAGTTACATAATTTATTATAATATACATAATTGAACAGTTAATATGAAACCAATTATTTAAAGGGCATTCATCATTCAATTTTACAATTTAATCACAATTCTTGCTACGAAAAGATTCATGTGGTACATACAACGTTATAGAATCATACCTCTATGTAAATGTTGAATATTTCCATCATTTAAGTAATTTCTCTTAAAATTTCTTTTTGTAAACACTTAATGGACGCTTAGCTTAAAAAAATATCTCATTCATTTCACATGCCCAATTTAGGGGGACAAAACAACCTCACTTAGTGGCTTTCTAGGCTCACAATTAATATATTTTACCCTTTATTTTGCCCCTAACAATTGATATTTAAAAATAAGCAAAAGAGTAGATGAAGTTTGGTTGAATGCTGAAAACCAAAAGCACCCACAAATAATAATAATAATAATAATAATTATTATTATTATTATTATTATTACGATAAAATAACATTATATTATTTATCACAACTTGGATGGCATATAAATATATAGTTTATTAATTAAGGGAGAATTTGGCAGTGTTTTCAAAGTTGGGTCATCATATCACTAAGGTTGAATGCTATTGGTGGGCTGGTTGTTAGATTAAGATGAAGATGAGTTGTTAGGCAGAAGAATGATTCTATGGAAGATGTGAAATTAACTTTAATACTTATCTTTTAATTATTAAATGACATTTTTTTATGAAAAAATAAAATAAAATAAAATAAAATAAAATCCACCCCACACAAGTGCTTGGCTCATGTAGGAAGCTTCAAGCTCAATACTAAAACAGACAGCCATAAGTTTTATTTTTTTAAAATTTGTTTACATTCTTTTGGGCCCTCATGCTAGTGGGTGTGGGCCTACAAATATATTAAGCTTTTGGTTTCTCTTCCTTGGGAAATAATACTAGGATTCAAATCATTTCTTTTTTCTCAATCACTCCATAATGCAATGATTAAATAAATGGGTCAATTTTCTTCGTCCACCTTTTTTTTTTTTTTTTTTTTTTTTTTTTTTTTTT